>JABAKA010016135.1:0-27138 GCA_018857285.1 Termitomyces sp. Mi166#008 | reverse complement strand
CAGGGCTTATCACATCAAAGAGCACCATAGGCATGGTGAGGCTGGTTCAGTTGATCCGGAGGCTGTTGAGAGGGAGCAGAAAAGGGTTCAGAGTGTTCTGGCACCATATGCACCACGTGATCGGGATGCTTTGATGGAGTCCGTCAACGAGCTTGTCAAGAAAAAGAGAATCTTTGGGGAACCGTTGAGCCTTGAGGAGTTGGTTGATCCCATTGAAGAACATGAGGATCCAGATTCATTGTATACATTTGAAGGTGGGGAGGCAGAGATCATCTCTCAAGTGCAGCAAGAAATGGCTGAGAAGTTGGGTGCTATTAGAAAACAGATGGCAGATAGCAAACAAAGTCATTTAGAGAGATACTTTGGGTAGTACTTGACTAGATACATACGCGATGGTGGCATCGAACAATGTCACACATTTGGCTGGGGTCACAGAGCATCACAGAATGTGACATATCTTGTCTTGCATAAATCTCATATTGCATAGGTTATGGGCCGGTCCCGGTGCTATGCATTATGAGAATATCAACTGTACTCACTTTGGGTAACAAATGGGATATCTCTATAGCAAGACATTATAAGTATGACAAAGAAAGCATTTTATTTATAATATGAACCTGTGTAGTACAAAGAAACATTCTCCTCTTTGAGCATGCTAAAACCAGTCCCCACCAGGCCGTTTCCAAGGCTCCCATGATGGCAGCCGTGATACACAACGGCTAAGAGTCTCGGAGTCAAAGGATGCTAACATTTCTAATGCTCTCGTAGGCGAAGGGCGATCCTTAGGGTCAGCACTGGTCATTGCTTGGATGAGGGGCAGCAATAGATCAAGACCGTCATAATTCTGAACACAAGCCAATGAAAGTGAATCACTAGAAAAAAAAACATCGAACGACATACGATGATAATCTCCATGAAAGCATTCCCCAGCTGATATATGTCCAGCTTGAACGGATCATACGGCTCTTTGGCGAGGAGCTCGGGAACAGTCCTGTCTTGTCCGCATAGTCCGACCAATGTTTCCCATGGTTCATCAGGATAATAACATGAAAGATCAAAGTCAATGAAGTAGTACTGGACTGGACGGACAGACCATCGGTCATGCGATTTGAGACCACGAGTGACACCGTCATGGGTATGATCTGCGATTGGGTGGAAGCCGCGAGGAACAACTTTTGACGCATCCATCATGAGGTTGAGCCAACACGCATCTCTAATAAGCGAAAATCGGTCAAATTTAGAAGAAATGAATGAATATTCCACAAGTCACCTGTGTGCAATTTTGTGAGCATGCATAAATTGAAGACCCTGAGGCAGGACATTGATTACTACCAGTTATTGGCGAAGAAGACGATTCTTACTTGGAGAAATTGTTCCAGTGCCTCTACAACCAAAGCGTCCAAAGATTACTTTATGAAATTGCAGGAGTTGTGGCATCACAAGCAAGACCTCCGTTTCATTATCAGGAAGAGGTATGATATCCAGGATGGGAACGGTATGATTCCTGGGATCACCTTCCCAGTGTGGCGAGGATAAATATTGTGCATAACATAGCTCTGGTCCGTGGACGTCAACTCGTTTCATCATAACCTTGTAGCCATCGTTGATTCGAGTTGCATCAAGAACCTTGGATGACTGTCAAGTCATAATATCAACAAGTATGCGAACACTAGACCCATGGAAACTTACCTTGAAGGCCACGATAGAATCCTCGAAGTCATCGATGTGTTGAAGCATAGACGGGTCACAATCTTTCCAAGAAGGTACCCATTCCGGTTGATACCTGGGTCGCAGCTGATAGCCTCGGGAAAGAAGGTAGGGCTGGTGTTCAACCCAGAATGTCTCGCTTATTAGAAGATCACCGAGGAAAACGTTGGGATCAACAAATTGGAATGTTGAAGGGTTCGCGGCTAGAGCTGCTTGGAAAGCCTTTGGACCATCCCTTTCCACTTATGAGTGCTACGCCATAGGTGGCTGTCATCGAACGGTTTCTTGTAGAGATTGTTGGTCATGGTCAAGCTGTGTGTTGTCAGTGATAGAATGGCAAGAATACTTACTTATCAGGGAAAGACAAAGTAAAATGGGTGACTCAGCGTCCCCATAGAAGTTGACCGGGAACAACACCCAGTGGTAACAACTTGCAAATGAGAAACGGCAGCATTTTGAGAAGTGGTACAAGGCTTACCAACCTCTACCTAGGCCGTAACGACAAAAATCACCATAATGACGCCAATAGGATATTGGCGAAAGAATGCCTTCACAAACGACTTGAAATAAATCGACTGACTCGAGAACAGGTCTGGACTAAGCTAACGCAAACAAGATTTTATTCATGATAGTAGATGATGGATGCAACAAGAAAGCATATGCAGCAGAGCGATGAGAGAAACATGCCAAATAAGTGATAGAGGTGGTGATTGTAATGGTATGAATGAATAGGTGTATGAGCTGGGATGGTGTGATATATGGTATCAAACCAAGGGATACAAATGAAATAAGCCAAAAAGAGTACAGACTTCTAGGGTTGCGGATAAGTCTCCAACAAGGCCTTTACCTCCGCAATACACTCCACAAGCTTCACTTGCACCCCCCTCGCATTATCCAACAACGGTCGAATATTCTCCGGCGTCATCGCTAACGTTGGATCCGGCAGACCGTTCGTCACAGGATGAGGAGGCATCGACCTCACGGACCCGCTCTTCATCTGCGGCGGACGGTTGAAGCTTGAGCGCGACGATGCTCTAGGCGGGGGTCGATGATAATGGTGGTAATGTTGAGGCATATTTCCCGACCTAACAGCATCTTCCTCGACATTCGACAGCTTTGTTGACCGAGAAAGTGGCGGCGTCGTACCCATCCCATGTCCACTTCCGTTACTCGCAGACCTCGCAGATCCTTCGCCCCAAATCGACGACTGCGATCCGCTAACCGAGCGTTTTGGCGTCAGCGTACGACCGGGCAACGACGGCAGCGACGGGTACCCATCCTGGAGGTAAGGCGAGTGACCTGGACCTCGCACATTCTTCTTTCCCCGCACAGTCGCAGCCGCATCCTGGCCTGTCGCGTCAAGAACAATCTCATCCTCCGCATCATCCATCCGGTCCCAATCCTCCTCTTCCTCACCCGTACTGCTGTCTTGCCGCGAAGCCGATCTCGAGGACACATACGACCCAGACGGGACCTCGGGTGTTGTGGGCTTGCTCCCTCGGCCGATACGGAATATGGATGCGAGAGACGGGCGGCGCGGGGAGGGCTTGCTGTGTAGAGAAGGAGTGTATGGAGATGTGGGACGACCAATACGCGCAAACTCGCCAGGCCCAGAGCTCGTTTGGGGGCGCCTGCGGCCGTACGAAGGCGAAACACGCCGGTGCGGATAGATGTGGATACTATACAGCGAATCGTCCGTCGTACTAAGCGACGTCGTCGACGCCGGCACCGACGGAGGCGGCGGAGGCGCGGGGGCACTCGCACTCATAGTTGCATTCGCATTCACTTGAGCCTGCGATCTCGTGAAACTCCTCAAAATATCCCTCAGCCCCGACATCCCCCTCTTCTTCTTCTTTAGCTTCCCCTTCTCCTTTACCTCACCCCCAACACCCACACCCTTACCCATACCCACAGCCGAGCTATCCTCCGACGGCAACGTCAGCGTGCTGTTCATCCCATCCTTCCCCCACCTCCACTCCCTATTAACACCACCCACACCAACACCCTCCTCCGGAATCGACACCTCCTCCGTCCATCCCCCATCCCCCCCGCTCAAAATCTCCTTCAACAACACCAGCTGCCTCTGACTCAGATCATGTTTCCCCGTCGACGCGCGCCACCCCACCTTGGCGCCCATCCCGATCCCAGGCGACGACACCGACACGGGCGGCGGCGGCGGTAGCGGGGCCTGTCCATGAATCGGCGTGGGCGTTGGAGGCTTCGAGTCCTCCCCATTCAGCGTGATCGCGCGCTCGCGCCCCGTTTTGTGCACGCCGGACAAAGGCATGGCGGGCACCGACACGCTGGATGTCACAGGCCCGCCGCGCTCGGAGGCGTTGCTCCCTGATCCTAGCTCGATGAGGAGCTCGGCGCATTCCCATGAGATGCGGTACTTGGATCGGATGGTGTAGTACGCCGAGGCGAGCTGTTTGTATGCGTTTGCTGCGGGCGCGGATGCGAGAGGCGAGGCGAGGACGAGGCTCGGGGCGAGGGAGACTGTGCTTGCGGATGGAGGTGGCGGGCTTGTGGTGGATTTGGACCGGTTGCGTGATAAGGGACGGGAGAGGTTAGCGAAGAAGCTGGGTGTTGACGGCCGTGCACCCTGCTTCTCTACCTGATGTTGTTTCTCGAGCTGTTGTTGCTTCTCAAGTTGTTGCTGCTGCTGTTGCTGATGTTGTTGATCGAGAATATTTTGTACTTGATTCACCAGCTTCTCGTATGTAGCCTGCAACGCCTTGAGTCCTACGAAGGAGAAAAAAAAAATAATATCAAGTCAGCTTCATTCTTACAATCAAGGCGAAGAAGAAGAAAAACCTACTTTCAACACCAGCAGCAAACTCCCTCACCCGCTCCATGTCCTTCCTAAGCCCCACCTGCGCCTGACTAATCCTCTCAGGGATCTTCAAATCCCCCAACGAGCTCCTCCTTAGCCCAACCACATTCGCAACCACGACCTCCGGACCAATACTCGACCGTCCCAGCGATGCCGCCTGTGGCGACCCAATCGACGGGAGGTGCCTCCGCGAAGGTAGCACCGAGGTCGACGTCGATGGCGTGGGCGACGACAGCGACGCGTTGCTTGTTTTTGTAGTTAGGGACCCACTTGGAGAAAAGATAGGCTCGGCAACACGAGGTTTGGCGTTGTCAGGCCCTGGAGCCGCAGGCCGCACCCGCGGCGGGGAAGGGGGCTGCAGTTCAATGGGTGGGAGAGACAATTGCGCTGGAGGGGGTTTTGGAGTTGGGGTTTTGGAAGGCGTAACGGGAGCTGCCTTTGTCGTCGTGGTGCGTGCGGCGATGCTCTCCGGCGTGGGTGTTATGTTCTCGTCTCTGAGCCCATTGCCTAAGCCAACATCCAGGCGCCCCACGACGTTTTGCAAAGACACTCCGCTCTTGGTGCGTTTGTGCCTTCCAGCAAGACTAAGGCGCCGGACGGAGCCCATGAACGAGCGCGATCCTTCCTTTTCGTTCTCCTCCACCGCATGCTTGTCGTCCGGGGGTTCACTCTCCTCTTTCTCTTTCCCATTCTCAGTCGCACGTCCAAGTCCCAGGTCTCCATACTTCCCCTCCGTCCTCTCCCTAGATTTCCCCCTTCCTCTCTCACCCATGTCATCCCCATGTCCTCCGATCCCGCTGAGCCCGCGCTTGAGCTGCACAAAGCCCAAACTCTTCCTCTTGACGAGCTTAGCGGGGGTAGGCTCACCCGGCTTTGAAAGCCGGTTCTTCGTCGGCGTTTGCGGCTGACTCGCAGAAAGATCTAATTCGCTCGTGGTTTCCTGCGTAAAAGGGCTGGAAGTAGACCGAAAAAACCACGAGGGACTCGGTACAACAGTAGATGAACGTTTCCTCGAGTTGGAAACGGGTGGCACCGAAGGTTGCTGATGGTGTGCGTGAGATGAAGCAGAGGAGGAGATGGAGGAGATGGAGGCTTGGCTCTGAGGACGAGCGGGGCGTGGCGTAATGTAATCGCGATCGCCTGATAACTTGTTAGTTTGAAAAGTCACGGGACGTGGCGCAATTTACAAACCAGTCTCACTCGGAGCCGTGCTCCCCTTTCTTCTCCTCGCACCCCACTTCTTCATGCTTCCAATACGGCTGAGTAGCGCACCTGCTCCGCCGCTGCTACTTGGAGTTGCAGGCGTGCCTTGAGCGACAGGCGGTGGTGTAGTCGGGCGAATATCTCCCTCGCTTTCCGCTCGATAATCATACCCGTCGTTTTCACCTCGTATGACAGCCAACTCAATAGTATTGCCCTGAGGCCTGCTCTTCTTGCGCAGTCTCCTCCGTTCTCTATGTACCGGCGGAGACGGGGGGAGCGCGTCAAATCCACCAGACGAGCGCGAGGCTGATGGGCGCAAGTGTGTGGTGGACGTGACGGTAAATGCCGAGGACGGGGGGCGGGCAGTCGGGACCGAGAAGACGGACGAAGTAGGGGAGCGGGGGAAGGGGCTCGGTCCGGACGCCGAGCTCGGGAGCAGAAAGGGAAGGGGAATCGCTGGAACGGGCGGCGGCGAAGACGAGAGACGGGCAGGCGACCGGCGAGGGCGGGCCGTGACGGTGCAATCCTCTTCGTCGCGGTCACCGTAGCCCATCTCGTCGTCCGAGTGCAGTCCACGTGCTTCCTCCGCCTCGAACTCGTCGTCCCAGCTCTCTGGCCGCGCTTGCTGCGGCTGTTTGCGTCGTAGACGCAATGGCGAGCCTTTGTCTTTCCCTGGTGATGATGGCAACGCCTTGCGAACAGGCGAATCCTCAAAGTCGTCGTCCCAGTTCTCCGCGTTGTTCAACGTTTTACGCGGCGTCGAAGGTCCCGGTTCGATCCACTCATTCAATGTATTCGTTCTATCTTCAAGAATCATGTTGGTTTTCGTGTTATGGCGGTCGTCGTTCTCGTCGTGATCCCAGTCTGAACTGGCAATGGACATCCGATGGGCGTCCTTGTCGTGTATCATCATAGTGTTGTTCGTGGTCGTATTATTTGTCCTCGAGAGAGGGTTGAACTCGAAGTCGTCGTCCCAGTTCTCGGAAGACGCTGAACTGCTGTGTTAGCTGCTGTCTTTGACGCGTCATCCAGCTCACCTATAGCATGAACTGTAGCCATCATGGTGGATTATCATAAGAGAGCGCGGCAGCGTCAAAGCTACGCGAACGCCGTCTGTAAAGAGGTGGCAGGAAAGCAGGAACAACCCCTTCCAGTATGACAGCAATAAATAAAGATTTCTTTGATGTGGGCCACAACTCGGGTTAGGGTTCTCTCGTTGATTGTCTGCTTTTGTCGCTCTCTCTCTCTAATCTTCTTCACTACGACGGCCCAACCACACCCAGAACATACGCTACGGCCCATTCACTGCGATCTTCGAAATTCCCTTGCCTCATGTTGACTGAACGTCCTCGAATATCCCATCTTGTTTCTTTCAGGTTTGCTTTGTTCCCGACGTCGCCAAGGTGATGGCCGCCACTCAATTGTGACCTTTCCTGCCCGAAGACGGAATAGACTGAGGTTCCTTGGAGGTCCCTTGTAAACTTTTTGGTAACATTGTACTTTAACTCAATTAAGCTCATATCCTTTGCGGAGGACAGGGTCCTTAATGTTTTAATCTTGTACAACATGCATACATAGCAGGAGTTGCTGTCTCAGAAACTGGAATACGCCCTGGCCGGTTGTCACCGTACCTTACACTCTGTCGCAGTATTGGTCATATCTTTGTGAATGGCCTTTGCATCGGTCCAAACTTGTTCGCCGCCCTTGTTTTTCTCTCGTCACGGATTATCAATATGTCATTATACTTACTTTCGCAAGCATAGATATAGAACCTTCAACAAAGACACCCTGTTCCAAACAAGTGTCTTCTACCTTTATCTCAGGCTCTTCTAAGGACTCTTTTCGATGATTCAAACTAGCCATAGCCGTGTCCATTCGCCCAACTAGGATCCCCTTGTAAACTTCGACCATTGGCAGCCTATTCTTGTCCAGCACTTCTTGATTCGGTATGTCAGCTCGTCTCACACGTCGCTATAGTAAGATTGACAATGAGAAACTGAACAATAGACCGAACAGCTTTCAGAGAGTTCCCGACCTAGTTCCTATAATAGCCCTGGGCCCTGGTGACCCATCCGTTGCGCGGATCAATCTTTCAACTTGTCCGAATTCCTTGATTCTTGTAGTTCCTTGTAAACTTCCGCGCTATAAGTATGTATTGCCTTCGAGTCGCCTTTCGGTATCTATACGTTGCTTTGCACTGCATGCCGCCATTGTGTGATTGACTGAACAATAGACTGAACAACTTCCAGGCTAAGCGGACGTCTTCTCACTGATCTGTCCGCCGGCTGGCATGGACTGATCATTCGCCTGTGCACGAAGCGCTCAGCCTTCAATAATTCAATTGTTGGTCTGAACTTTACCATCAACTCGCTCCGACACAATTTTTCCTACAAGTTGTCCAGCCCCTCGACTTCGGTTTCGATCTATGTATACGCATGCGGTCGGCTCAACGCACTGCATGTCGCTATAGTGAGCTACACAATGACTGGGACTACGATAAGAATAACGTTGCTCATCTACGTATCATCGATAACATTGATCATTCCGCGACTGATCGTTCACCTGTGGAGTGCTCAGCGTTCAATCCTTGGCCTGCATTACAATCGCCTTGCTTCAGACAGGTGACTTATTATCGATCTTTCCACGACCGAAGCGCGCTGACCGTTTCGCCCATTACGGAGCAAATGATCTTTTGTTTCAAGCCTCCCAGTCCTATAAACTTCCGCACCCTTATTCAACTTGAACTCATCTTGACAATCGCCTTTGCGTTGACAGATTTCTTTCTCGATGGTCGTCCTTTGTTCTGATACTAGTTTGCCCTATTTACACTGGTCGTGATAGTGAGATTGACAACAAACTTTGCGCATCACTCTTACGCATGAGTCATAGATATTCATACAATTGAGTTTGCTTATGCGCAGCGGAGCGCTCAGTGCTTATCCGAGTCGTTTTCTTGAACTTGAAATTCCTGTCAAACTTCCGCGCCGTATTCGAGTACTGTCTTAACGATCATCTTTGCTTTTGATGCAACTCTTTTCTAATTTCGCGTTTTGGCTGATTTCGATGTGTACGTCGGTTCGTTCTAAATGTTGTTATTAGTGAACAGCAAACCTCCAGTCAGATGTCTTGTCATTGATCCTTACCTAGCTGGCCGTGCACGAAGCACTCAGTGCTCGTCGTTTGCTTGAATTTGAAATTCCTTTAAAACCTTCCGCGCTATATTCAAGAGCCATCTTGACAATCGCCTTGCTTGGCACGTCTCTTTCTTGATGACCGCCCATTGTTTCGGCACGTTGGTTCACGCATGCCGTAAAGCCACCAGCTCGAGTGAGACTGACAATAAGTAAGAACAGCAGACCGAAACAACTTCCAAGATCTGCCCATAATTCGGCGGCCATGTGTCTACGGCCATGGACGGAGCGCTCAGTGCTCGGACTTTCTTACCCTTCAGTACCTTGGAAAACTGCGATCCGTCAGTTTCGTCTCACGTCGTCATAGAGAAGTTGACAAGAAACAATAAGGCGATCGATCAACGTCAACGCAGGGCTAAGTTTGATTATTGATCTCTCCCCGCTACAGATCATATCATTATGATACTCGTGGTGCACAGCAATCAAACTCTCTATAGAACCTCAACTTGAAATACCCTCTTGTTCACCGTCCTCCCATTTCTGTCATTACTGAGATAGATCCTCGGTTTGTCTTATAGGTAATTTGACAATAAGGTCTTTATACGAACAACAGAAAGAACAACTTCCAGGCAAGCGTTCGATCAATGGTCTCACTGACAGGCCTTGCGCAGCCTTGTTGTAAACCTGCTCCAATGATCAAATTTGGCTTCTTCAGCTGTCCAAATATGTGATGCCAACTCATCTACACCAATTCCGTATCACCCAGCTCCCTGAATCGTCCATCACCTTTCATATGATTCAAGAAGACGCATACATTAGTCTGTCCACGCATCCCTAACAGTTGCGTGGTTGTCAAACTCGGATGAGAGATGAGATAGTTACTTCAAGTTGCTGTTATTAGCTTTCTAACCTACGGCTTGTTGGCCGCGCGTTGAGTCACGGAGATAGTAACGGATCCGGAACACGAAATTCCGCCCTGACGTATGTATATATGTGATAATCTAGGTGCTTCTTTTTTCCAGGTGACGAATCGGTCTCCCATGGGAAAGATCATGACAATAGATCTGAGGTCTTGATTTGAGGAGTATGCCAGGTGTTGCACGGGGAACGTGAGTGAAGGGACCCACGTTTTCCTGTGGTAGACAGATCCGCCTCTGTCAACGGTCCTAGATGATGACATGTGCAAGCCAGTTGACAGGTCTCGACTGAGGACGAAACCAAACGAGAGACCGCCGGTGTCGGCTCCTCCGTTAAGATGTCAGAAAGTATCCTTACTAAATACCACGGAGCAGAGAGATGCCCGCACCCTGTAAGCTCTCTGATTAAAAATACTCAGCGCCACATGCTTTTTATTAGCTAGATAACCGAAGGATGCCGATACCACTTGACATCTTTGTACTTAACGCCGCCAAGAAACCCGCAGCTCATGCATCCATGCTAAATAAACGTGTTATTAATCTGATTGTACTACACCGTGCTTCATGCCCAAAATTTACATCCTGAGCTAAGTAGCTACTTCACGTGTTGGCCCGCCATTTCCGGGAGACTCGGAGTCTAAGTCCTGAATATCCCCATGGAATTCTCATCTTAATAGAAGCCAGTGAACAAACGTAACCTGAGTAGACCGTGACCTGGATTAAATGCACATGGCACTTCCACTGTGACCCAGTCCGAAGAGCCATCAAAAGTGACAAGGTGCTTGGTCTCTTGAAGTCTTCACTATGCCGCCGGCAAGAATGAGTAATTTTCAATGGAAAGCAGGGTCGAATCACAGTGAATGCCGAGGCCGGCAGTGCCGAATGCCCGATATGAACTTCACCCTGAGAGGAAGGTGATTGACTTTTTGTTCTGCCCTTCCTGCTTTCATCCTTGCTGATAAATAAACATGGCATCTATTTGTATGTAGCTCGAAGACTATTCTATATTGAATAGGGTAAGGCGGGTTGTCCGATCGGTGGATAATCATTGAATGTCCTTGGTCTTCATTCGAGTAAGGCCTTAACGACGGCTTGATTGTCTATCGACGCAGCCTTGGCCAAGGTTGCATCGATAGCAAACTTCACGGTTGTCAAACGATCCTTCGTGTTAGCCGAAATCTTGTTGTCCGGCTTGTTAGGCTTCGTCAGAGCGGTTGTTTCTCTAGAAGAGGAGCAGACACTCACATAACGCTTCTTGAGATTCTCAAACTCGTTCATTAATCCACTGAGCAGGTTTCTTTGTTCAATCAGCTTTGCCTCGATGTCGGCGAGTTTGAACATCATGCTATACGACATAAGACTAGTCAAGCATGAATAGAGGGTAAGGGCCTACCCGTTGACTAGAGCATTGTCATGGGGCGGAAAAGCGGGCTCGTCCCAAGAAGGCATTGACGTGTTCTGTGAGTATGTGATAGGAGATTGGATAGACTGCTTGTGCTTGGGACGATTTCATATCGGTCCTGTATTTATACCAATCCAGATTTTCAAAACATCTGACTAAACATGATGAGAACGAAGTACATTTCCACAATGAGAACGAGGTGCATCCACAGAAACACGAGGCTTCAGCATGTGCGAGATTGATGACCATCACAGGCGGATTTTCAGTCGAGGCCGGGTCGACACGTCCTTTTGGCCGAATCCTTTTGGATAGGAACATTCGGGAAGAATAGGTCTAGTACCTGGCATGAACATAACAATAGTAGTGCGGCGTGACAAGGAAAATTGGTACAATTGAATAGAGTTTCAAACAGGGGGCTCGACTCTGTCCATGCGTAAGTATAGAATTGATGTGTTGCAAGCACCGGTGAGTTTCAGTATACAACAGACAACAGCTAAAGAGCCTCGTGTTCAACATGTACAAAAGGGGCACCAACAGTAATCCGATACACAATCAACAAGTTATGTAGTATTATATTCTCAAAGCGCTGAGTTTTGCCAGATTCACCAGTGACATGTGTCAATTTGTTCACGGGTCTCATCGAGAGTGACACTTATACAGTACAAGGCAAGACGATTTAGGATGATATCGCTCATACACTGTGCAGCTGTGTATTCAGGTTACAACGTTGATTGACGCCGAGGATCCGTCGAGCGATTGGTGGCCATTGGACCAGAAAGAAAATCTCGTTCTTTGATTTCGAAGTCCGAATTCGGCCTCCGCCCTCGTTGCCAATTCAAAAGATGTAACGCTTGGGCGAAATGACAGGGAATGAACCGACCACCTTGCATTAAGCGTCGTCTGGAGGGGCACAACATTTGGACCCTGCGAGTCATTATGTAAAGATTTCTAGAGGAGAACTCGAATAAACCCAGATACTTATTGCTCAGCGGTGCCGATTGTCGACGTGTTATGTAAGAGATTCGATATTTGATAATCCCCCATCAAGAGTCGCATGTGTTTGCACTGACTCTCTATTGCCCGCTCGCGACCCTCCATGAGTGTTACATCAATGCGCAGCAAATAGGTGTGAATATCAATATCCATCACCAAAAAACAACAATGGCCATACATAACCGAACAACATTGGTTAAGTCCCACCATGGCTTTCAACACCGAGGCTAGAGCTGCTCTTGTTTTCCTCGTTCTTTATACCATCCTTTTTGTTGTCCTTATTCACGGATATGTTACTGGGCGCCTTGGACTGCGTTCGCGCTACTCACTCGTCACATTCCATGTAGCAATTCGACTAGCAGCTCAGTCAACTGGGCTAGCATTTGGAATACTTGGATACTCTAATATTGGAGTCTTGATCGCATATTTTACCCTGTACGTCAGGCCCCTCGTTCTCATGTTCTCCTGTCTTGATCATCTGTTATAACAGGAATACTGAGGGTTACTTCACCCTAGTTCTATGCGCGTATAGATTCCTCATCAGTTGGCACTACCATAATTTCGAGGTCCATGATAGTTGGCTTGAGCCGCGCCTTCCACGCGATACCCCACTCCTTCGCCGTCTCCTGGATTCATTCTCGCTCTTTGGTCCGAGGCGAAACCTCATGGCCATTATGCACCAGTTGCTTGTTGCAGCTAATGCTCTCATTATAGCCGGTGGCTCGTCACTTGCAGGCGCTCAAACAAGCTTGGAGGTATTCAACGAAAAGCTCCACCAGGCCATGATCATGCGAACGATCGGCCAGTCCATATTCCTAATCTTCACCGTGCTTCTTGCTCTCTGCATTTTGTATACCATGTGGCAGTATCGCCACGAGCAACTGCCACAGAAGATGCATCCCACCCTTTTCATCCTACTCGCAGCGTGGCCATTCCTTATGGTGCGTGGAGTGTACGGGATTTTATCCGGAGTATATTCGCCATTCAATTATTTTTACCCCGGGAATTATGTGAAAGATGGCCTCAAAGATTCGTTCGTCATCAGCGAATACGTACTTTCGACAGCGATGGAATGGACGACATGCTCGCTGCTTATGTTTTCATACGTCACTTCGCAGAACGATCCCCCCAAACCACCGCTACCGAGTTGGAAAAGGGAGGAAGTACTTACAAAGTCATAAATTTTTCATCGCGCTAGGATACCCATGATTAGACCATAGGTCAGCGTCAGTATTTCGAGACCAACTTTTGTCGTACGTCCGTCGCTTTACGTGTTGTAATTGCAAGGTTGAATAATAGATCCAGTTTTTTGTTCAGCAAGAGTTTTTACGCGTTGTAATCACAACGTTAAATAATAGATCTAGTTTGGAGTTTGACAGGCAGAATTGTTTACTTCCGGTCCCTTTCCCACCTTTCGTTGCCTCGTCGAGAGAACAAAAGATTAGTACCTAGGGATAATATATGTAGTAATGATGCAATGAAACTTCCGGACCTTCTTCTATGACAACGTATTAATAGGCCCAACAAGATAATACCAGCGCCACGGTTGCTAAGACAGTCATTGGCCAATAGTTCGCAACGACGTTTACCGTCTGTTGTCCACCCCCACCCGTACTATTGTCCACAAGGGTTTGTCCTTAAAATCACCCTTATTCTTCGGGGTTGAGTCAACAAATAAAGCTTGAATTAGATGCCATTGCGATGTTCGTTGTCTATATAAGAAGTCAAATTCGTGTCGGCACCCCACAAAACATGACAACAAGACCCAAGTAAGCAGAGTTACATGGCCCATCGTTTCATCTGATCAACCGTCGTTCTGATTCTAGTCTTCCCCCGGAAGTTCTCGAGAACATCTTCTCTCATAGCATTTCACCGAATGATTGGATCAGCTTTCCTGCGAATGCGACTCAGTGGCCTTGGCCCTTGCTAAGTGTCAACAAGCAATGGCAAGCCATCGCCCGAGCACATCCAGACCTCTGGCGCAGGCATGAGATTGCAATCAGCAGGCGTCTCGCTCCATACGAAGCCAGCCAAGTGATAAATCACCATGCGGTGTTGATCAGACCCAGTAATCGCACGAAACTCTCCATCGCGCTCTCATGTGCCTCCAATACTTACAGTACGGAAGCGGTCTCAAAGATTATCAAGGCTCACGCGGCGTCCATAGTTGAGCTCCGATTGGATTTTGTTCCTTTCACAGCCTTGGCATGCCTCTTTAACTCCCACAAGGTGGTCAAATTCCCGAAGATCGCTTCTATTGAGATGAATTTTGCGGTTTGGAAGACTGACGAGAACCTAGCTGATCAGTTCGTAGACAGTGGAGTGTTCAAGAGCTCCACCTTAAGGAATCTTGCCTTATACAATAGTCGCTATGACCCGGTCCTCTCAAACATTTTGTTAGATTCCCGATCTTTTGCATGGAGTCACCTCACTTCCTTGACCTTGCACTGGCAAGATCTCAGCACATTGTATGAGGTCCTCTGTCGATGCAGATCACTTCTCTATTTTTCTGGTTCAAATATCTTGCAGTTCGTGGATGGGACTTCTTCTGATGAGGATCATAAGGGATCCCGCCCGGAGAAACTACGATCTGTTACCCTTGCTAATAGGCTTCCTCCTCCTTTGTTGTTGCTTCAAATGCCCATCCCATGGGGGGAACTCACTGTTCTTGACTTGGGAGGTCGAGAGACGTATATCAATGAAATGCTGATTATCTTGCAGAGATGCTACAACTTACAAGGGTTATCAGCGGAAGTTCACATACCCCCCACCCCAGGCACACTTAATCTCTTCCAGGTGCACCTTCCATACCTCTGGTCTCTTCGTCTAGATGTAGAGGATGGACTTTTGCTACGGTGTCTTCTAGTGCCGAGCCTCACCAGCTTGCACGTGAACCAGTTCGACAGGCGGGAAGCTTCTGCTCCACCATTCATTTTTCCCGGAGAAGAGATAATACAGATGTTGTCGCGAAGTAGATGTCAGCTTGTGGAATTACAGCGTCGGCGCCGTCACTTTTATGTCGAGGAGCCTCCTGCGCTTGACCCAGGGCCTCAGAATCTCCTTTACTGGCCTTTCACAGCCGTCCAAACTCTCATCTCGCTTGGGATGAGCAGAAACGCACGGTTCTTCATCATGGCTGGTCTAGTTCTTCAGCGGCCCTTCTTAGACTCAATTTTCACGGGAACATTTCTTCCTTTCGTGGAAGGCCTGGAATGTGCCGTCGAGCTCCAAGATCTAGAGCTGTTCATGCGTATCATAGAAAATCGTGCCCAACAGGGTAGATTACGGTTTGCCAGGGTAGCAGTACCAGGAATGAGGGGCGATCAATTACAACAAGCCAAATATCGCATGCATGAACTCAGCAAAAAGTGGCGAGTTGATTGTACGGTGGATCAGCCAAAAGAAGGGTTACCTCGGAACGCACACGGTTATGACGATCTGTCAGATGATAGTACGGATAGTAGTAGTGCGGGGAGCCTCTCTGAATGGATGACGGACAGTGAGGATGGTCACGCGCCTAGGGCAAGTGGGAAAGTGTATGAGTATCATTATCCCTATAGACGTTGAGGACTGAAACGATTGCGTTGTAACATATGTTGGACTCTTCTAGCCACGCTTCTACATAACATTATGTATCCTGCCTCTCATCTCACGTCCCAGGATTCCGGCATGATTTGAAAGCTGAGCGCTTGCCCTCAGCTCAGAGTCATGGAAGTACTCCAAGCAAGTGTAACGCGGATATTAGAATCGAATAAGACCAAAGAATTTGCAAAATATCGAAAGTAGTCGGCTCCGTTTGTAGCCGAGGATGTGCGTTGTGTGCCACAGTCATGACCTCGTAATGATAGACGAAGTAGGATCAATTATGATGATGCATGCAGGTGCAATGCAGATTTTTGCAAGATTTTTGACAATAATAAATTCGTGCATTGATTACGTCATCATTCTTTCTACTAACCACTGCCAGCTGAACTTCAAGAAGGTTAAAAGCTGGCTTGACCAGGCGCTTCCTCTGAAGTAAGATCTCGCAATATATGCTGGGTGCTTTTTTACTTCTCGAAACGTGACTTAAAGCTACTGTTGTCACTGCGCCGCCGCCATATACTTACCGTTCCTTCTTGACTTGAATTACGGAGACTCGCTCGCACCGTGATACATGATATACTTATGTCTTTCTCTTTCGAAATCATTCTCACACACTGACGTCTGTTTGTTGAGAGTGCACTGGTGAACTTCGTCGTTGAAGGATCACCTAGTAGACTGGATGTCTGAAATACGGTCTCGGAGGCCAACGATACCTCTGAACACATTCAGTTCAATTCATAATACTCTTTGATTGCCCCTTGTTCCTTTGTGGTGGTTCTTATTGACATATTTCTACAATGCTCACGCCAGTCGTGGAGGCGGAACGACCCTCTGAACACATTCAATTCACGACAATGTTTAACAACTTTTCAATTGCCTTCGTAACAGTTCCGTTCAGTTAGATACTTATAGTTATGATGCGGTATTTATTAACAGAACTTCTTGTATACAATGCGGACACTAGTTCCCATTGACATTCAACTACGCCATTCTCAGGGGTGCATGATCCGTCGATAACGTTAATTTTGAATCATCACCCGTACATTTTTAAGAAGCGCGAGCACTACAGCTCCGATACTTCAAACCGAAAGCTGCAATGCGGTCCCCTCGTTGTCTCATCGCAAGTGCCGTTTTGACGCCTACAGCGTTAGCCGTCATAATTGGGCCAGTCGCAGATTTGCACATCTCTAATGCCAACATTGCTCCAGATGGTTTCATGAGGAGCGGAGTTTTGGCGGAGGGAACGTTTCCAGGACCTCTGATCACTGGAGATAAGGTAAATTGAATTTTGTGCCTCGTATTTTTGCTTCTCCAAAAATACTGACATTATCGCTAGGGAGACACCTTTGAACTCAATGTCATAAACCAACTCACCGACGTGACAATGTTGACGAGTACTTCAATTGTGAGTAGATGATTGCCACACGGAACGGTCCCCAACTTACGTCCTGATAAAGCATTGGCACGGTCTGTTCCAGAAGGGAACAGCATGGGCGGATGGTCCTAGCTTCGTTTCGCAATGTCCAATCGCGCCGGAAGACTCTTTCCTCTACACTTTCTCCTCAACTGACCAAGCAGGCACCTTCTGGTACCACTCTCACTTGTGTAAGAGTTTTTCTCGTACATTCTACAAGTTGACATGGTTTACTGTAGTGTATCATCCTAGCAACACAGTATTGTGATGGACTCCGTGGTGTTTTCGTTATCTACGATCCCGATGACCCATATAAGGACCTCTATGATGTTGATGATGGTTTGTAGACGTATCTGATTCCGCTCCACCATTCTACAGTAACTATCTCATGTTTCAGAAAACACTATCATTACACTTGCAGATTGGTAAGCTACTATTACTTGTACTGAAGGTTATGCTTATGATGGCTTGGATATTGGATAGGTATCGTGAGTCTCACTTTACTGTACACTATGCCCTCACTGACAAGAAAAAGATACTGTTGCGCCCGCCGCTGGTGCTTTACCGTAGGACACTTCTCTTATATTGACTCTTCTGAGCTAAACTCATGCAGGACCCCTGATTCGACTCTCATCAATGGTCTTGGTCGCTATGCGGGAGGCCCAACATCTTCCTTAGCCGTGGTCAACGTTGTTCATGGGAAAAAGTCTGCTCTTCCATCTCTTGTAATCGGATTTTCAGTCTCTAACTTATCGAACTTAAGGTATCGCTTCCGACTCGTTTCAATATCCTGCGACCCCAACTTTGTCTTTTTCATCCATAATCACGACTTAACGGTTATTGAAGTTGATGGCGTTAATCACCAGCCATTGGTCGTTGATTCTATTCAGATCTACGCCGGTAAGTGAGCCCGTCAATATCTACAATCATAGATCTCTAATTGATTTCTCCCTCCAGGGCAGCGTTATTCTTTCGTCGTAAGCTTTCTTTAGCTCTTTTCTCGTCGCAGTTACCTATGCTTCAGTTAGTTGAATGCTGATCAAGCCGTAAGCAACTATTGTGAATTGCTTTCTCTTCATCCTTGCCTTCTGCTGTTAACTGAACACATAATACAGGGATTCGTGCGAATCCCAGCGTCGGAACAATCGGCTTCTTAGGTGGACTCAACAGCGCTATCCTTCGCTACAGTGGTGCTCCAATCGCCGATCCAACTACCGTCTATATACCTACAAACCCATTGCAGGAAACAAATTTGCACGTAGGTTGTTGTCTCTGCTTAAGCGTGCCGAGACTAAACACGTTCAATCATCTCAATAGCCCCTCGACAACCCCGGCGCAGTACGCTGACCATTTTTAAATTTTTGTACCGATCTTGATCCATGCACCCTCCAAGCCCGGTGCAGCAAATATCAATGGGGCGGACGTGAACCTGGCCTTGTCAGTTGCCATTGTGAGTCAGATCCAGCGAAGTTGTTCCCCTCAATTTACATGCAGGATTCATCTGGAAAATTCACCGTCAATGGTGTTTCATTTGTGCCTCCGACCGTCCCGGTCTTACTCCAAATTCTAAGTGGAACGACCGCTGCATGTAAGCATGAGGTACTGAGTTCAGTGAATCCTGCTAACGGGATGTATGATGATAGCATCACTTCTTCCTGCTGGCTCGGTATACGGCTTACCACTCAACCAGGTGATACAAATATCCATCTCCACGGCCTTGACTCCTGGTGGTCCAGTGAGTGTCCTTATTGCGTCTAGATAGTTGAACCGATCTGAGAGAGTTGAATGGGCAGCATCCATTCCATCTTCACGGAGTGAGTCGTGGACCAGTCTTCTGTTTCGTTGCTCGCTCATTATCATGGTTAGCATACCTTTGACGTCATTCGCAGTGCTGGAAGCTTGACTTACAATTATGCAAATCCTGTCCGCCGGGACGTTGTTAGCAGTGGCGGGTTGTTCGACAATGTAACGATCCGTTTCAGAACCGATAACTCCGGGCCATGGTTTCTTCACTGGTCTGTTCCCCACGATTTATTGAACGCAGTACTCGTACTTATCCTAAGAATGCAGTCATATCGATTGGCACCTTGAGCTGTGAGTCGAGTATGCTTGCTTAATTCGAGAGCGTGACTTAGGCTTTTGTTCTTCCAGTGGTCTTGCAATTGTTCTGGCAGAAGATGTCCCAGGAACGTCTGCCGTGACCACCCCTCCCAGTAAGATTTGTTTTCGCTTGTTTTCGCCAAGTTATCGCTCTCAACTTCAGGCATTCTCTCAGGTGACTGGTACAATCTCTGTTCCATATGATGCCTTGTCTGTTACAGATAAGAGCGATATAAATTAGCCAATGATTTGACCGGATACCCGCTGATTCAGTCCAATTCAGTAGGAATCGGAGGAAGTTTGAGTATTTTCCATGATAGCTACACCCGACGAACTGTTCTGTACGATCAATACTAGCCACTAAATGTGATCTAAACGAATGACTTACGTCCCGATTCGATCAGCACCTGCCTCCAGCATCTCTAAACATGCCTTTAGGTCCCTAATCCCTGCGGATGCCTTCACTTGCACATTCCCTTTGTACTGCACTGTCTTCTTCATCAACGCCACATCCGTAACAGATGCGCCACCACCTGAGAAACCTGTGCACGTTTTGACAAAAGCAGCTCCTGCTTCTGCTGCAATGAAGGATGCTGCAATCTTTTCCTCGTCTGTTAGGAACACTGTCTCCAGGATGACTTTCACTGAATGTCCAGCCGCTGTGCTAACTACCGTAGCGATATCGTCATGTACAAATGCGTAGTTGCCGGACTTTAGAGCGCCGATGTTGAGGACCATGTCGATTTCCTTGGCACCGTCCTCGATTGCGACTTGGGTTTCGCTGGCCAATGAGACGGATTTAAGATAGAAAATTCACCGTGTAGAGTGACATCACCGGACAAAGCTTTAGATTTGGTCGTGCATGCACCCAAAGGAAAGCCCACCACACAACATGGTATGGTAGAGGAACCCGCGAGACGTTTGGCTACTTGTGCGACGTGAGAGCCATTGACACAGCACGACTACGAGAGCTTCAAGTTTGTGATCATCCGATCCATGAATGGAGGGCTCACTTTGAATCTGTACCTCAGTGCTTCGTCACACAAAGCGTCGATCTGGGCGGATGTGGCGTCAGGTCTGAGAAGCGTGTGATCGATGGTCAGTGCGATAATGTGTCCAGAGAGTGATGGAGGGGTTAATGGCACAAAATCTGGCAGTGCCTTGACTTCGTTTATCCTCACGTTGATAAGGTTGCGCCATTCGTCGTTGGAGAGGGGCATACTGATCAATCAAGGTGCAAATTCGGGAACAACTCGTCAACATCATGATCTTGGAGCCTTGGACATAGACCGGTACCAACGGGCCGGTGCAGCCGAGACTCATGGCCGGATTACAACGTTAACAAAGGGAGTTCATCGAAGTTGCACAGCGGAAGATAGTAGTGGCTGGTGAACTACATTCTATAACGTTGACACTCGTCACTCACGTCTATACTCAACGCACTCATTGCTGAATTACTATGCCGGGAGAGCGCATTGAACGGTAAAGCTGAAGCCTGAAATGAATGAGATAAGAATGAGACCAAGTGATTGGCGCAGGTAGAGACCGCTTTCGTATGTTTTCCCAGCTGTCCATTCAAACCAAGAGTCAGAGATCATGGAGAGTTTGTCAACGTTGAAACCGTTGAGAAAATGTCCATTTTTGCGATCGTGGTACAATTTCTTGCTATCAAGTCTTCAATTCTAAGACATGTTTCTGTCCTTTGTAGGTTAGGTATCGAGATTCAGGCCTTGAAAGTCGTAGAGGTAAGTACTTGAATACCCTTCAACATTGTGGTCGGTAATCAAAGTGAACCAATCTTCGCCTGTCTTCGCGATCGGAAGCGGAATTCCGTTCGATTTTCCCGCCACTCCCAAATGCGTCTGTATCTCCCCTTTTCCCCTTCATGAGCCTTTTTGGGTCCACAAGAGCTCTTAGAGCGGCTGGTCTCTTTAGAACATCACAATGTATACCTAGGACTGTGTTGAGACGTGGTTTTGCGACAGGAGCTGGAGAGTCAGAGGTGTGTCATCTGTTTATGTTGTATGTTCCGCGGAGGTGTTGTTGACTTGGTTTCTATAGCTCAAGCGGACACCGTTGTATGATTTTCATTGCGAAAATGGTGCGAAGATGGTTCCATTTGCTGGGTATTCGATGCCGTTGGTGTATGGAGACGTTGGACAAGGTGTGTGTTTTTTCTAGGGAAAAAACAGTTCGAGCCTATCTTATCGTTCCCTTTAGTTGCCAGCCACAATCATGTCCGCACTAGCGCTGGACTGTTTGACGTGAGCCATATGGTCCAGTCCAAGTGCGTACCCTAACAACAATGCCCTACACAATTTATTGACTATCACCAGCTTCCGTGGGGGCACAGCGTCTGAGTTCATGGAATGGCTCTCACCGTCCGCTTTGAAGTCCCTTGACCCGTACCATTCGACACTCTCGGTTCTCTTGAACGAAGACGGCGGAATCATCGATGACACCATCATCACCAAGCATTCGAGCGAGGCGTACTATGTTGTAACGAACGCAGGCCGGCGCGACCGTGATCTGGCATGGTTCCAGGCGAAGCTGGAGGAATGGAATTTGAGCGAGCGGGGGAAGAAGGGACCTGTGGAGTTGGAGGTTTTGGAGGGGTGGGGGTTACTTGCGCTGCAGGGCCCGGAGGCAGCGTCGTACCTACAGGCATTAACTTCGTTTGACTTGAAACGCTTGACGTTTGGGAAGTCTGCGTTTGTGCCAATTGAGGGGTTCAATCTTCATGTCGCGCGTGGTGGATATACTGGTGAAGATGGATTTGAGGTGAGCATTTCTCGAATGCACGCTTGTATGGATAGAGCTAATGACTTCTGTTAGATTTCCATCCCTCCTTCACAGACGGTCGATGTCGCTAAACTACTGAGTAAAAGCCCAGTGCAACTTACAGGTCTCGGTGCACGAGACAGTTTGCGGTTGGAAGCCGGCATGTGTCTTTACGGGCAAGACCTCACCGAGGAAATCTCGCCGATTCAAGCTGGCCTTGCATGGGTTATCCGTGAGTGCATTCATGCATCACGACTTTTGCGTTACCGATTCTCGTCGCAGCCAAAGAGCGTAGGGAAGCTGGTGGTTTCATTGGTGCTGAGGGTGTGAAAACGGCTCTCAAAGAGGGGCCAACGAAGCGACGTGTTGGGTTGATAATTGATGGGGCACCGGCCAGACGTGAGTCTCTAACATCTCCTTCGATATTCATCATTGAAAGGTACAACAGAGGGGGCGAAGATCTTTGCGCCGTCAAGCCGAGACCTTCTCGGTAAGAAGTTTGATTTGCTTCCGAAAACGCTTGTAGATGGCTCAACTTCTTGCAGGTACTGTCACATCGGGAATACCTTCACCAACCCTCGGGAAGAACATTGCCATGGGATACGTCAGATCTGGATGGCACAAGAAGGGGACCGAGGTCGAGGTCGAAGTTCGCAATAAGCCGAGGAAAGCTGTTTTGACGCCGATGCCTTTCGTTCCTTCGAAGTACTGGAGGGGTTAACCTACTAGTAGCTAGACCGTTTTTGATTATTTCATTTTCCGTTTGTGGTATTGCCTGCCAGGGAGCCTTCCATTGTAATGAAAAACTCGGCAGACTTATATTTAGCCGAGTCTATCCGATCCGAGACGCCGAGCTACAAAGCCGAGTGAAATCGTCATGGCACAATCACGTGACCGAGTAAGTCACAGATTCGAGAACAGCCTGGTGGTCCCGACAACTTTCTCCTTCCGTTCCCTGACCAGTATTTATTTCAATGGCAGTTTGAACTAATGAAAATCTCCTTCCCGACCAATACCATGATACGAGCGCAAAATACGAAAAATCTATCGAGACTTGTCTCTTCGAAAGCTCCCCAAAATGGCGTCGGCCTTGGCTTACACGGCCTAACTCTTCGAGCAGGGTCATTCGGTCGTCTCTCAGGTCGAATACCACCGTCTGCTGCTCTCATTCGACACTACGCATCTCAACCTCCGAATAAGGGTGGAGGAGGGTTTCCAGGATTTAGTTTCGGACCTCAACACCAGAAGGGAGAGGCATTGAAGGAATACGTGAGTGTTTAAAATTCATGTCTTCGGAATGGTTTCTGACCAGTATCAGAGTGTTGACTTGACTGAACTGGCGAAAAATGGAAAGCTCGATCCTATTATTGGAAGAGACGAAGGTGTGCTTTGCTAAGGAATTTTTATGTTTCGGGTCATTAACGTACGTTCCAGAAATTCGCCGTACCATACAAAGTACGTTCCTTGTCATCAGTTCTTAAGGTATTCTCATGATATTCTAGTTCTCTCACGACGGACCAAGTCTAATCCTGTGGTATGTTCACCTTGGTTGTGAATAAGTTAACCAGGACCTAACTTGCGCAACAGCTTATCGGTCCCCCGGGTGTCGGAAAAACAGCTATTCTAGAAGGATTGGCTACCCGAATAATAGCCAAGGAGGTCCCAGAGGTAAGGTTTACTGCGCAATGATCTATTGTACGTGTCTAATGGATCTCTAGTCCTTACAGAACAAGCGAGTGCTTTCTATTGACCTGTCTGCAATCATGGCCGGTTCTGGGGTCCGTGGTCAATTCGAGGAAAAGTTCAAGGCACTCATACGGGATATTGAGGACGAGGTTGGTCCTGAGTACCCATTGGTTGGGGTTTTGACAGCTAATCGAGACTTATAGGCAGGAAAAGTGATCTGTTTCATCGACGAAGTCCGTAAGTGCAAAACTTCTTTGACGTCTCCCTTATTTATTGTACTGAGGAATGGTCTAGACACCTTGTTCAATCTCGGCAAGGCGGAAGGTAGCATTGACGCCGGTCAAATGATCAAGCCCGCACTAGCTAGAGGGTTACAGCTCGTGGGTGCTACAACACGTACGCCCATCATCCTCCCTTTACCTAGAAGTCTTATGCTCACGATACCAAAGCTGACGAGTATAGAAAGACAATCGCAAAGGATGCAGCTCTCGAACGGCGCTTCCAGCCCGTATCAATTGAGGAGCCTACTGTTGAATCAACGATTTCGATTCTTCGCGGTCTCAAGTCGAGGTATGAAGTTCACCATGGAGTTGAGATTTCGGATGGGGCACTCGTGACGGGTTCGTCTCACCAATAGTTTCGTATCCCAAGTTGCCTAATTTCCATGGATTACAGCTGCGGTATACGGTGCACGTTACATCTCCGATCGCTTCCTCCCCGATAAAGCCATCGATCTGGTTGATGAAGCTGCATCCTCTCTTCGTCTGGCACAAGAGTCCAAACCCGACACCTTGGAGGCTCTCAACCGCGAAATCGTCACCCTCCAGATTGAATTGGAGAGCTTAAAGAACGAGACGGACGTATTTAGCGTCGAACGGCGGACGAAAGTCCAGGAAGAACTCAGGACGAAGAAAGGTGAAGCCGATGCGCTTACATCTCTTTGGCAAGCTGAGCGTGCCCGCCTCGATCGCATGAAGGATGTCAAACAGCGCTTGGAGGAAGCGAAGCATCAGCTTGAGGTGTCCCAGCGTCAAGGACAGTATGAGATTGCAAGTCGGTTACGGTTCTCTACCATCCCAGAATTGGAGCGTCAGCTCCCTGCGGAAGGCGAAGCGGGACAGGAGGATTTGGAGTCACCGTTAGCAATGCTGCATGATCGTGTCACGTCGAATGATATTTCGCGTGTTGTGGCAAAAGCTACGGGCATACCGGTGCAGAACTTGCTGAGAGGGGAAAAGGATAAGTTAGTGCATGTGAGTAGAATTGTCTTTCAGGTTGGGACAGCTGTGCTGATATATTTCGTTGAGATGGAGGACTCACTGCGACAGCGGGTGGTGGGGCAAGACCATGTTGTGGCTGCCATCAGTGACGCAGTGCGCATCTCTCGTGCTGGGTTACAGGCGCCCAATCGGCCTGTTGCATCGTTCCTCTTCATGGGACCGACGGGTGTTGGCAAAGTAGGTTCCTTTATGTAACTCAATGCCTCTTATCTAACTATACTTTTACACTTGTAGACAGAGCTTTGCAAAGGACTTGCTGCTTTCTTGTTCAACGATGAGCAGCGCGGATTGTAAGTCTTTTTGACCCATTATACGGTCTCACTGACCAAGCTCCAACTCGTATAGGATTAACATCAATATGTCCGAGTACCACGACCGCCATACGATTTCGCGCTTGATCGGAGCAGCTCCCGGATATGTTGGTTTTGAAGAAGGTGGACAGCTAACTGAGGCCGTTCGTCGGAAACCGTATGGTATGTCATTACCTCAAAACCTTTTCGATTGATTCGATTGACTGTCATTTTTTTAGCTGTTATTTTACTCGACGAGCTGGAGAAGGCACATAAGGACGTCGCTATGATCTTACTTCAAATCCTTGATGAAGGCAGCATTACCGACAGTCAAGGACGGAAGGTTGACTTCAAAGTCTGTTGATTTCCTTCAATTTATGTTCATTTACTGATCTGCATCCTTCAGAATACAATTATTTGCCTAACCAGCAATCTTGGTATGTTCTCCGCCTTTGTTACTCCAATACTTCTCTCACTTCGAATTGAATTGACAGGCAGCGATATTCTCGCTCATGACTCTGCATGCGACGAAAAGGGCATCGTCACGTCAGAAGCAAGGGATGAAGTCCTCGAGCGTGTCTCCGAGCACTTCCCGCCAGAGCTGCTGAATCGTCTCGACTCGATACTGGTCTTCAACAAGCTTTCGCCTAAGTCCATCCTCCAGGTCGTCTCCCTTCGGCTTCAAGACGTTGCCGACCGCCTCAAGGATCGCCGCATCGTCCTTGACGTTGACGACCAGGCCCGTGAATGGCTCGCAAAACAAGGATATTCACAGGTTTATGGTGCTAGGGCTATCGCTCGTGTTGTACGCACGGACGTGCTCTTCCCCATGGCGCAGAAGCTTCTTAGAGGCACAATACGGTACGTTCTGGCTTGTTTTCAAACAGACTTTCATTGCTGATGGGTCTGTGCTATCAAGGGACGGAGACACGGTGAAGATACGGGTATCGGAAGATGCAAAGTCTCTCGTCATCCACGATAATCACTCCCCAGATCCTTCTGCCATCTCCTCTGACGAGGGGGTCAATGTCACTGGAAACAATCTCGCATCTGAACAGATTTAGACTCCAAAAGCTGATCACTCAATTGTTATAGACACCTAAATTACTATACTCCTTAGCGTGACTATCCCCACTCTGTAGCCATACATATAAAACATTTCTCATTCCTTGTATTTTTATTGTTCAATCTGGCTATCGTAATTGTCGGACTTGATCTCCGCTGTTTTATGTATCCGTTGGCTTCAGAATTTCACTGCTGCTCTCTATATAATCTACAAATCCTTTGATTTCAGCCTTGTAAGTTGCACAAGCAAAAATGCACCTTACACATCAGATCTAGGGCTCGGTGAATAAATGGTTCTTTATTTACATCTGTATATTATACATCAGCAAAACAGAGGCGCTGGTACTTGCATAAATAAGGGGACTTACGGGATCCAATAAGAAAAAATCATAAGTACCCATATTCCGGACCTCAGATTTATTGTAAACACTTAAATAAAATCATTTGAATCTTTTGAGCAGTTAAGATTAGACCAAAATTATAATTTGTGTCACAACATAAGACCAGAATTATATTCCTCCACTATTATGAGACCTTTATGATATACACATAGACTGTAGTGAAACATTCATGGAGATTGTAAGGGCAACCTCTGGGGGCTGTGGCTCAGTCACACAGCTGGCAGAGGGAAATCCAAAGTATATTGAGTGTTGTACAGATGATTACCAGTCTAACTACTCACCTGGCAGAGGGAAATCCAAAGAGAACAAGTCTGAGGATTCCCTATGCCAGGAGCAATGCTTCAGAGGCT
>JABAKA010016134.1:0-27571 GCA_018857285.1 Termitomyces sp. Mi166#008 | reverse complement strand
ACCAAGGACCACAGTTTGTTGCAGAGTTTACTCAAGAGCTCTACCACCTTCTCAATGTGAAGCTTCACACCTCCACTGCCTACCACCCTCAATCTGATGGCCAGACAGAGCATGTTAACCAGGAGCTAGAACATGGCACTGGTCTGAAAGTACCCATTTGTTGCATTCTTTGACATGCTCCTTGGTGGTAAGTAAGCTTATAGTGATTTCATAGTTCAGCATACTAACCATGTTGTCTTCTGGAACCAATCTAACCCTAACCCCTAAAAAGAAGGTTCATGTTGAGACCCTTGATAACAACAAGGAGGATCATGTTAGCAATGGCAATAAAGAAGACTACAAGGACACAATGACATGGTTGAAAACAATGGTGAGATAGATGATGAAGGCTACAAGGATAATAGTGAGGATATGGGCAATGACAATAGTAAGAATGATGATGAGGACAAAGATAAATGCAGCAGTGACTCTAGCAACAGCAACAGTCATGGCCATATATCAGACAATATTGACAAACTTGAAGGCAAGGATGACAACTCAAGGAGTAAGGTCACAAGCATAAGCAAGGGCAAGGATAGGAAAACAAGCAGTGGTAGAGGCATGAAGGCATGTCACAGAGGTATGAGTGCAGGCAGTAGGGGCAAAAGCATGATTAGGGAAGATGGTGAATAAGACACTTGCAGACACTATTGCTGGACTTTTGCTGTAAAATCTTTTTTATGCTTTCTCATGAACTCACTGACTTTGTATGAATCTCAATGAACTTGTATTGCTCACATGTACCTGTACCCTGTATCAATGATTGCATGAAATGTAAATAATTATATGGCACTAAAATAATTATGAGGTCTATATAATATTGAAACTGTATGATTCTACATTGGCCTACACCTGTAAGGATAACTTCCATAGTAACATTGAGATCTTAATATGTTCATCTTATCTGACTATAGCTTAATGAAAATATCATCTTACATTCAATACATAGTTCTTCAAGGATGATTCCTTCATATAATGAGGGTTCAATAAGAAATATATTTGACATCTTACAGAATGGACTATAAAATAACTTGGGTCAAATCTTGATACATCATTACAATGAAATATTTTTATTTGAGCTTTTTCTGATTTTTAGTCTGGTATATGAGTACTAATACATACTTGTATTGTCTTAGATGTCATATCTGCTCTTATTTGACCATATGCCAGCACCACCATTTTGCTGATGCACCATTAGATCCACTTCTTTCATGCTAATGACCAAGCTTTCTAGTGCAACTCTAAAATTTCATTGGTCATCACTGTAAGGGGACTAGTTTCTTATGGAGGACATGTCCAATCTAGCTCGGCTTAGTTTGGTATGCTCAGCATTCTTCTATCTGTCATCCAGACCACTTGGCATTCTCTTATTCCCTTCTGCTAGTATTAGTCATCTTCTATGAGTCATCAATTGGACTATTACTCATCTTTGATTATTGTTAGTCTACATACCTCAGGCTGATGTGTCATAATAGCATTAGTCATAGGTACCAAAGATGTAGTATATAATGAAGCCTGCAGGGTGGAACATCCTCAGGCTTAACAATAGCAGTGTTTCCTAAGCCTGTTCAATAAACCAATTGTAAGGCTGCCAATGATGTCCCTCCTGTCATCAGTGCCCACTTGTGTCCTTGCTTACTCCTTGCTCACTTCTGGCCCATCTTCATGGCTCACTCATCATTTGCTTGTCATCTGTCTAGGCCTTGCTCAGCCCACCTCTTGGTTGAAATCCCATGGTTAGCTGTCCCCTTACAATCACTCTGCATGCATATGAAGTCACACATATAGCATGTTGTAGACAAGCACCTACAAATTTTAGGTACATTCAAGCTCCCATCAGGTTCATCATTTGGCTTGCCCATGGATCATCAGCTGTGTAAAGATGTTAAAAAGGACAAACACACTAATGCATCAGCTATGTACATTGAGTCTGAACTCACTGACTTTCTTTTGCACTTGCCTACATCTCATGCAGCACCCAGTCATAAGGGCTGCACTCAATGCTGTGCACCACTCATCATAATCCTATTTACTTGTGTTGGCTTTTATTCTAAGAATGTCATGGCAGTGGATGGTCCAGGTGGCATTGTCAAGCCAGGATACTCAACTGGGAGATGAGTGGTTTTTATTCAGAGTATTAGGAATATCTGAAGGTGATTAACATGCATTTGGTCAAAGACAATAGTAATTGGTGGGTCACTTGCCCCCATGCATTCTCAGGCATGATCAGGCTTTGATGCTGGATCAAGTTATTGAAGCTATGGTAATATACTGAGGGCCAGTGGTGATGAACTTGAAGGAGCTACTCAAGGTCAATACTTAATACTCAATATCAGTAAGTAGAGCAAAGTGTTGCCTCTTGGGCTATCTTTTACCAGCAGATCTATGTATCTTGTCTTGATAAATAATGAACACACTCTCATCAAGGTCAAACAGACCTTGGAACAGTAACTGCAACAATTGTCAAGATTGGATCATGGAGGCATGTGGTTTATATATCTTGTTGTTCATGGTTGGAGAAGGATGAGTTGTGACTAACAAGGTGTGTGCAAGGTGCATTGGGATTCTGGAAATGGAATGGTAGACCAACAAAACATATTTACAGCAGTTTGCATAAAGCTTAACACATGGAAAAAAAAAAGAAGAGGTCATAAATGGTAACCCTAAATTAGGGCTATATCCATATTTCTCATCTTTGACAATGCCAGCAACATTGAGCTGTACTTTCCATGTCCATACCATTCTGTAAGATCTCCCAACACTTCAAACTAGCTGCTATCTGACTCTATGAGTGAGAATTACTGCCTCTGGATCTCTCAGCATACCTTCTACCTAACCTACAGCTCATCAGAGGTAGAACAGGAATAACTAACATAACCTTTTTTTGTAGATTTGGCAGCCCTTGAGCCATGGAAAGCCTTCTGAGCTTTCTTGTATCCCATACCAGGCAACACAGATAAAAGCAAGAGGGACATGTAAAAGCATGTTAGAAGAGGGTAACCCTATATTAGGAGTTGATTCTTAATCTTTTTGTCAATATTTGGCCTAGTGCCAACAATTATGCAAACCGCTGTAAAAGTGTATGAGGCTACCACACAATTTGAATCTCTCTGCCCGAAATTCTGGCGTGGTGATGGGCTTTCGGTGGAACTCGTAATTTTTACTTTCATGTAATGTCGATGCGAGGCTTTAGCTGTTGCCTTTCTTACCTTTCGTGATATCGAAGTAGAAGCAATCCTTCGGAAGCACGACACAACTTTGTGTGCGAAAGTAAAACAAGGTATTGGCACAAATGGTATCCCAGGTATCCAAGGAAATAAAGCAAGACGTCGCGCATGGTCAAGACCCACGCTCTACGGGTATACTACTATTAGATCGAGCCGAGGCTGCTATACGTTTGATGGTGTCCCTTTCGGTCGCCATATGTTGAATAAGCATTCCATCCAGTTTCTTGAGCGATTCCTGCGCCTTCGGATTCAATGTCTTCCATGTCGGTACGTTTCCAACGCTCGGTCTCCGTTCGCTTGTGATGTCCGCGCTACTATGCCCCTCAATTGTGGTATTCTTTTGTTGTGCGTATTTAAAGAAGTCGAGAGAGGACACCGGAGGACCGTGACCTGAATCGCTCTTCCCTGCTCTTTCTCGGAAGAACGGATTACGTACGGGAATGTTTCCAATCGGTTTCTTATCCTTGATACCAGTCGACGGGCGGGGTATTTCACCTTTTACGTGGCTTATATACGGAGTCGAGTGGTTTCCGAGCCGCATGAGACCAGGCCGAGAGGTGGGTGGAGTGGCAGATGTAGGGTGAATGTAAGGGTCGGACCTCTTAGAATTAATCGCACTGGACTGGGTAACATCCACTTCTTCTTCGTCACTTTCGTCAGAAGACTCAAGATCGTCTATGGCGCTAGGCTGAGCCTGGATAACATCGAAAAAAGATGTTGGAGATGATGGTCCTGGAGCTGAATGGATCGCAACAGCAATATCAGTTGGTGGTATCTCTAGAGAAAGTGGCACTCCACCACGCCGCTGTGAAAGAGGGTACGAAGTAGCAGGGCCCGGGGCAGTTATTAATGGGGTATCATCAGTGAGTGATGTCGAAGGCTGTTCAGGAGTACGGCCACCTTCGGAGAGTTGAGGAGAGGGAGTTGAGCGAATTCGGTAGTTGAGGGATGTTGATCGGGGTGGTGGAGAGAGTGCAAAGAATGCCACAGAGGAAGATATTCTCGGCGGAGGTGACATAGCCGAATATCGAAGGGCAGGGCTTTCGCTGGTAGAGATGGAGGCATCTACGCTACCCCGCCATTGTACTTGATTCACAGCAACACCATTCATGTCAGACGGTGCATCACGGAAGGCTGACATCGTTGGCGATGGTTGTGAATATTCAGACGACGGACGACCTTCTATGTCTGACATCGCGAAAGATCTCCGGAGAGTACCCTCACCATCGACCGATTCGTGATCACGTTCAATCGTGAAAGCTTGTGACGGCATGCGACTCAGGTTCTCCTGATCACTGAAGGACGCAAAGGACTGAGTAGGTGTAGGGAGCGGAGGTAGCGTTTCAGCCAAACTCCTAGCGTCAGAGCCATACTTATCTGAAAGACCGGGGGATGACACCGCTCTTCTGAGACGTGTACGTGATAAGCTTCTGGTGAATTGAGTATGGTGATCCAGCTCGCTCCGTGATGTAGAATGTGTTAAATTGATAACGTGCTTTCGAGGGGCAGGTGTAAGTGGAGTGAGTGGTTCAGAGGGTGTCGCTGAACGAAGAGGAAGTACACCGGACGAACCATCACTTGAAAGCTTGCTGCTACCGGGTCGTTTGGATCTAGACTTGGACGAAGTAGAAACCAAACTGGATTTCTTCCTCGGTATAGTGGGAGGTAAGTTGTCCGATAACCGCGGGTTACTGATGATCCGCTGATCCAGTAAAGGCATCGAGGGGGTCTCAGGCGCTCGAGGAGCCCGTGAAGGCTCGACTAGTGGTGAAGCTAGAGGCGTTGATGTCGCTTGCATCATCATAGAAAACGATGTATCAGGCGTATTATCCAACGAGTGATGAACGGCATCGTGTAATAGAGCCCTTCTCCAATGATCGTCAGGGTCAGAAGACGACATACCAGGACTTTGTGGAGGTGGTAGACGATCAGCAAGTAGTGCTGCACCCAGAGAGTCCTGGACACCTAAACCACGTAGTGCTGAAGCCTGTACAGCGAACGGGTAATTCGAAGACGGCGGCGGCAGGTCAACAGCATCCGTTGGATCAATGACATCAGTAACTGTTATTCGCCCATTCTGGGAACCCTGATCGCGTCGTAATGCCCTGGCTTTCATTTCCTGCTCGGCTTTCTTCGCAGCGACGGCTACATCTTCCATCTTTTCGCGAACCACGACCACCCTACCTGTACGAGCTTCAGGAGGGGGGCTGCGTTGGAATTGGGAAGAACCTTGTGGTAATTGCGGTCGTAGGAGATGAGAACTGGTGATGGAGTCGGCAGCAGTTCGTAATGCTGGTCCGGCGGGATCAAAGCCTGGGGATGGACCAGTTGGAGTTGTCGGTTTTGATTTTGACCTGCCACGGAGTCGTTCAAAAAACGTTGGAGTCGATGGTTTCTTCTGAACAGTCTTTTCCATGGCTGCAAAGTCCGCTGCAGATGGTTTTGAGTGCGCAGGTGGGAGGAAATAATTGTTGTTAACCAGCAGTTGAAGACGATAAGAAACGTCGTCCCCGTCATACATTTGGGTTTCATTGACCACAGGCTCATATGAGGCGTCATATCTGTCGTTCACGTGGATCACTGATTGGGGGGATGGCGGCGAATCTAAATCAGACGTCGTCGAATTGGATGGAGGATATGCAGACGAGGACTGCCTGGACGGGTGAGTTGATACCGAGTCCCGAAGGTTGACAGCGACAGGATCAACTCCTGTTATCTCGGGATTCCGAGAGAAGGCCGACAACGGAGGTTCTGGCTGAGAGGCAGTTGGCCGAATCTGCATACCCGACGTCTGCCTGGTCTGCATGGCCAGAAAGTTAAGCTAGTTAGTCAACGCTCAGAAGATCAAAAACGTACGAGTTTAGCACCACCGTGATGACTCTGGCTTTCCTCAACTGTTAGACTGGACTTCTCATCCTGTTGCAAGGCTTTACTCGCTTCGTCACCGACTGGGACGGCTTTAGTAGTCACTTCACCTGTATCCCTGAGAGGTGACCGTTGGGGACGGGGAGGCGCGCCCCAAACGTCTCTTCGCGTGAGCGGAAGAGGCGGCAGAGGTTCTCGAATGAGATTATCGCCAGAATAGGGTATGAATGATTCGGGAGCTTGGCTCTTCGGCACAGTCTCGAAACGCGATGATGCGCCAGTCACGGTTCTTGACCTCTTCCTGGTCCTGGATTGGCGTGTAAGGCTTACACCGCTTGCGCAGCTAGATTTGCTAGCTACGGAGCTGATAGATGCGTGGCGTTGGGGTGCCCCCTCGTCCACCATCCCGGACGTCGTACGAAAAAGTTGTCCGGTCCGCTAATCGTCCTCACAGTGGATTACGTAATCCAATTGAGTAGCCGACCTTTCAACATGCCTTCACCAACGCTTCCGATGTACGATGCATTTGAGGGAATGAACAATTGTAAGCCGCAGTCTCTGTCTACTGAACCGAATCTGAACGATCTCAGGGCTTCCAAAGTCAGAAGGCCTACTCGCCTACTGGCAACTCCTTGTTGCAGCAGCCGCTGTTTTCAATTCCCTTCAAAACTTTACGACGCTCAAATTGACAAGTAGAATATATAATGCGAGACCTAACACCGGTACGACGCGTCTATCTCGTCCTTGAAGGGTTGTTCGGAAGGTCTTGACACCTTGCAGTCACCGCATTGCAAGCACGCACTTTCGCAGTCTGGACACTTACGTCTGCAGTTGTGCGCTTTTACGCAGCGTACAACATCCACGACAAATTGTTTGTGATTTCTCTCTACGCTGTGCCGTGGACAACCGAATTTCGACCGTGAACAGGTGCTATGATATGGCTATGTTCACATACCTCATTGCTTTTGGTCACTTTTCTTCGGAGTGGCTCATCTATCGTAGCGCATCCATGAACCTAGGGCTGTTGTCCCCTGTCATTGTCTCTAGTTAGTTTTTCTTTCCTAAGGACTTCCGAACACCACTAATGCCTTATTCAGCCACCTCTTTGATTTGGATGTTCAACCAGTATACGTTTTACGTCAGACGCTAGACTATACTGACTGAACCTATACCAGAAGATTAGGCATATATCTAGGGCATTGGACTAACACATGAATCTATGGAATCGCTTGATCTCAAAATCGTTTCATCTCGTACGATGAAAACCGCGCCACCATTAAGATCTTATCTCAAGTTGGCTATCCTTTCGTAAGTACGTACGCCTTCCTGACTGCGGATTGCGCAACCCATCTAGGCCATTGTCCGTTATACTTGACTATTGCTAACAATCGGTACGCGTCCATGGACGGTCTATAAATACCACCGAGACTGCCTCGGGTATGATTATGCCGCTATCTTGCCCTATCTTGTCTTCTCATGCCTTCCTTATATAAAATGAAATATGTGCATGCGCAGTATGCTCGCGTGATACTTGGTGTCCTGAAAACATTGATGAAGACATCAGGGATTACGGCAATTCGTGTCTTTGAGAAGTCGTGACTCCTCATCGCATCAGCTGATTTGAACGTCTTGACCCCCTACAGGTCACATGAACAGCGACTCGACATAATTGAATACATACCTATGTTGAAAACTTCTCGGATCTTGGAAGGCTCGGCTCTTCCACGCACACATGGAGCAATTGAAATGATTGGCAGAAACTTAAACCAGCTTGAACCTAACAAATGAACATAATAGACAAATATTCCGAGTGGATGTCCCTTTCCGGGACGGATAAACGAACGCGGTGATCAACATACGCGTGAGTTCCAAACCGTTCTCGGTTCCCAAAAACATTTTGACTTTTCTGCATCCCGAGTCATCGCAAGTGTGTAGGTTAGCCTACAAATCAGCATTCAAAGTGACAGTAGGGAGTTCGACCCTAACTCATTGAATGACAGAAGAGTCGCCTCCGGGTATGCAATATCCGGGACCCTATGCATGTTCTCACTCGCGAGTAACGGATTCAATGCACATGGTGGGTCAGGCTGTTCTGTCCTTCTGATCACACGCTTGATCCATATGGTGGTATGTAGCTTGGGCTGACTCTCCACAACAGAAATTTTTGCAAGGACCAAAAACGACGCCCTATAAACCAGATGATCGGGCGCCCCTCAACATTCAACGGTTATCGAAGTTTTTTCGGAGATCATGTTCCCTACGTCGAGATGTCTGTCGACGACTGAACTGGTCAGTCAGACACAGCGACAGATACCGAGTGAGTTCTCCGGAGATAGAAAGCAGTATTGATACCTATCTGTCCTGTCGTATTGAGAGGACAAGCTACCCATCGGCCCGATCTTGAGATGAGCGAATGGGACTCTTTGCGCGGACACATGTGGCCGTACGTGTGGGTGATTCTCGACCCATGAAGGTAGGCCTCATTTGACAGAAGTCATATTGGCAGTCGTGGATATTGTAAGTCGCGTCCGATAGCCTGACAGGGTTATTTTGAACGATTCATAAGTTCCATCTCATCGTGGCGACATCCTACAAGACTCATGTATTCTATTTCTAGAATCAATAAAATGATAAGCTATCGAAGTTGGCTATCTTCCGGGTCCACACCTTGGATCACATCGTAAGCTAAGTCTTTCAGTTGGCGACTATTATTAGCGCAAAGAGTATCATTGAGCAGACAACCTTTGAAGTCTTTACGAGCCTGTCGTTCTTCCGTCCTGATCAAGTGAGCGTTTGAGAGGGGTTCAAGGCCGATTCTTCTCCAGAAGAATCCACATGAAGAAAATTAGGATTGCGGTATGAAACGAACGCGCTAATTATCATGAGGAAGCTACCGTCGATAATCACTCAAGTCCCACTAAACTACGACCCTGTTGGTAATTTACCTACCCATATCTACCTCACCGTATAAAAATAGATGTCGTAAGTTGCTTGATACTTATACTTTGTATGTCAGAATTCGAGAAGATGATATAGATATAAATAGATCGTGACCGTTGGGTTCTACCGGCGAAAGTGAGGCGTTCAATCAGAGTCGAAGCTTGATAGACTGGCTGCGGAGAAGTGGACGAGATGGGTCACGTCGTCCTAAAAAAATTGAAACAATCACTGACATACCAGTGGTCGGCATAGTATGCATGTAGGGATTTAGAGGCGAGTTTTTGTAGGATCCTGTCAATATATTCCCGGCAACTTGGTCCAAGCATTTAGAGAATAGTCAGTGTATGGTGTACTATTATGTAGCCAGGTTTTTCGTGATTACCGGATGCAGCATGGTCCGATACTACAGTGCTTATTTTAGGGGGTGGCAGTGACAGTCACGGTGGGCCGTTGTTGAATGAGTCACTTTCGCAGCATAAGAATCGGAGAAGGGATTTCGAGGTCACCAAAATCCGTGTGATGAATTACTCTGGGCCCGCGTAAAACCGGTACAACCGCTGTAATACCTTTCATCAAGGAGAGAGAGCAGACCAAATCGGGCCGGAACCAGGAAGTTGACATCCCCAAAAGGAAGTGCCGACGTATGTCTGCATATTTGTTGTGATCTTGCATTTGAATTGCGACACGATGTGACAAGCGAATATTTATAAATAGCCGTCGGATGTCAAATGCCCCTGCCAGTCCTCTACAAGAACAAAACTGTCTTGGCATTTAGAACCGTCCTTTCCACAGAGCTCCCTATCTTTGATGAACACAAGTCCTTCAAACCCCCTCCATTACCCATCTGAACTCCAGAATGTCATCTGCGCCTGCATCTACTCGTTCTGTTTGCCAAGTGATGTACCCTCCCTCGACCCATTAATCCAAAAAGACTGTGGTACTCCAACTGCTCTTCCATCATCCTTTCCCGGTAGCAGCTGGCCCGAGCCTATTACCCGTCGGACTTTGGCAAACCTTTGTCTCGTAAACCATACATGGTACGAGGCAGCGAAGCCCTGGCTATGGACAAAGTATGCCAAGTTTTAGCTAGATATATCAGCTTTCTAACTGACTCACATCAGAGTCGAAGTACGATTACCTATCACCTGGCTCTCGCTAGTCGAAGAGATCGCATGGGATTATAACGAAGAGACTGTCGACCAAGTCCTGGATAATACAATCAAAGCTGCAGCCAGGGCAGCAGCACGATCCTCGAGATCCGTTTCTGCCTCTCGCGATGGAGGTAAATTGTTGGAGGAGAGCATCTTGGAGACTTTTGCCGTCCCTGACGAAAGCATTTCTCCTGAATTACTGTCACCGGCTGTATCCCGGGATCCGAGTCCTCGACGACTTCGACCCAAAAGTAAGAGCCCTGCTCGCTGGAAGCTCATTCGTTCCATTAGCGATGCCATACAGAACGTCCTAGAACAGAATGAGCCTGGCGTTTACGGTAAGTATCACCTCATCTTTTCCATTGAAATGAGTAGCTCATTTGTGTCAGTCCCGACACCTCACGATCCTCGTCCCGGACGTTTTGTCCGCCACCTCGATTTTAATCATTTCAGGACCATCGGTATGCGTCGTTCTATTGACGAAGGAGTCCACGGTCGCTTTGTTACCGGAGATCGCGTTGAGGCTATTCTAAAGGTATGATCATCATACGACTCTTTCTTCCTGTGACAAGTTCATCCATACTTTCTATCAGGAAATGCCTAATCTTGCCGTATTTGGTGCAACTGAGTACATGGATGGAGCATTGACGCTACCCGTGCTCAAGGAATTGTTCCTTCGTGGTGCACCTTCCCGTGGTCGTGGGCGCCCATCCCGCGGGCGCAGTCTGGTGGTTGATGTTCATGACACAGAGGAAGAAGATCGCGAGAGGAGACGAGAGTGCAGAGATCTCGAAGCGGTAGACCTCACAGGGTGCGTCAGCGCGGTTTTCGTCAATGCTTTGACGGAATTTGTAAATACACACTTACTACCACAAACTGATGCCGAGACTGGCGAAGGCGAAGCCGACGACGCCAATGGCCGGCGGTCACGCCGCGGAGTACGCTTTCGGGAAGAGCCTCTGAACATTCCTGGCCTGCAACGTCTCGGTCTACGTGGTGTCAAGTCCGTTTTGCCTCGCATTCTTTCTCCCTTTGTTTTAGCATTCCCATCTCTTACTCACCTTGACCTCTCCGGAACTCGCGTAACTCCTGACATCCTTCTCGCACTTGGGGCGTCCTCTACTGTCCGTTTACAGTCATTGGCGCTTGCTAGATGCGTCAGGCTGACAAGCGCCAGCTTCAAAACCCTTTTGGTCGATTCCCAGGTCACAAGCGAACTCAGGGAACTGAATCTTTATGGTGATGCAACCTTCGCCACAGATATCTCTGAGTCTGACCTTCGAAATATTATAACAAAGGCGCCCTGTTTCACCAAAGGCGTACTCACGTACCTTGACCTTTCTAGCGCACCTCTCACCCGCGATCATCTAAGCCTATTCCGACCACAGCCCAAATTACGTTCTTTGGGCCTTTCACACATACCCCAGATAGAGCTCAAAGCAATATCCGAGTTCTTAAAGACTACAGCTCCGAATGTTGAGATCCTTACTCTCGTGAGTACCTCTCCTGAGCTCGATTGTGGCCTGCGGCCGGTACCAGCGGGTACCCAGCGTGGTTCTGCGAGACAATCTTCTGTGGCATTGCACACGCAACTCATTCGTCCACTGTGCACACCACCATTCTCCTTCAGCTTGACATTATCAACATCAAGAGCCCTTCCGCCGACAAACTTGCGAGTTGTTGAACTTTCCACTCCTTTACTTGCTGGCTTGGGCGCGGGTGCAGGTACATGGAGAATCATAAGGAGTAAGGGTGGTCGAGGCTGGTACGTCGATACTGCAAGTGGCTGGGTCGCACAGCTCGGCTCGGGTAGAGGTAGTGTGCTGCGCCGCGATCTCGAGCCCGATCATCCCTTCAGAACTGAGATGGAGAAATTGTCAAACGCGAATGGCAACGTCACGAGTGGTGTAGGCTGGCATGCAAGGAAAATGGAGGTACGTTACTGCCATATACTACACATCCTTTTAATTCAGGTTACTGATGATGTCTACTAGATTTTGCACGGCCATGGGATGCTCGGGCGCGAAGATGGTCTCTACGGAGCTGCCTCATTCGCTCATCAAGGTTGATCTCCGAGTACCCCGGGAACTCCATTTGGATAGTCTCCCTCAGACTTGTCTCTTTCTCCTACACTGCTACATTTTTACTGGGTCAGCAGACGGGCGATGAGTCCCCAATACAAAGCCACGTCGTCCGGTACTTACTGCGACGCAGTGGCTTCTGACCAAGAGATGTACAGCCATATTTCCAGTGGGTTTATTGGGTTTATTGATCATATAGCTTAATCGTTCCCCCTTTCTTCGTACTGATTCAAGTGTATCTAATAGTCATCTCATCATTCCGTTTTCGTCTCCTACTTGTACCTCTCATTGGGCATCGCCACATAGGGATGGAGGAATACACGGTGTACTTCATAACACTAACTATATCGCGATTTCATATTCATAGTCTAATTATAACAGTCCTATACTAGGTAATTACCTACTTACCCATCTACCTAGTCGTTACAATGGGAACAATCAAAGTCGTTTGATTATCACAGTATCACGGATTCTTGCAAGAACTGAGCACTCTGATCTTTAGCTCTGAATGTGCAAAGACAGTGCTCATGCCTGCGCACCTGCGCACGCCCCCGATCCGCGATCAAAGAAGGGTCCATTGACTCACTTGAAAAGAGTGCCATGATGCATTGTACAAGCGTGTTCCTGCAAAAGCATGGGAGTATCGGCGATTGCCAGTATTGAATATTGATCGGACATAGAGTTTCCTTCTATAGATGATCATCGCAACATCATCAACGGCCAATGCGGATCACCGGACTTCTTATACTAACACTGAGGCGTCAACTACCGAAATCTCGAGTTGAAGGTTTGGATACGTACTGATCAGCCTGAGTTATTACTTGAGATGTTAAAAGACGGTCTTAAAAGACGCCCGGCGGGTCGGCCAACTCATGGTTGATGGTTTGTATATACGTCAGTCTGTCCGAAATCGGGGCAAGGCTCAGTCCCGTTATATAGGCACGTGTACTATGTCCTACCGTTTCAGAGTCGGCGGCGGCTCAGCGCCTTACAGCTCGACTGAACATGGCACTTTCGCCAGTCGTGAAAGCGCCCGCCGGGCGTCTGAATAACTTGGTACTAGGAAATCCCATAACTTACCCGTAATTTCTATGAGAATGAGGAAATACAAGTTATCATTATTATTGTCGTGGGCTGTTACGGCTGCCGGGAAGGCTAGATATTCGTGCGTTAGAGTAAAGTACTTTATGAGCTATTATTGTGGATCATGAGGGCAGTAGATCATGAGGGCAACGTGAGGAACATAATTTAATTACCAGACTTTGGGAATAGCCAATTGTGGGATGTCCAGAACTATTGACTATGAGTGACTGTGGTTGAAGTAGGAAAACGCGCAACTTGCTTGTAATTTCTATCAAGTTGAATGACGAGTTACTATTAAGTATTTTAGCACGGTGTGCTATCGGAAAGGCTAGCGCATCCCTAAGCTAAAGTTATGAGCGATTATTGCGAGTCGTGAGGGATATGACCACTAGTAGACTTTGGGTTGCCAACTGTGGGGTGTCAGGCTATTGACTGTGTGAGTGGTTGTGGCGGTTGCCTAGATATCTGCTCAATAAAGCCTCTACGACCTGACTCTTCATCGCTTCGCTTCCAAGGGAAAATTGGATCTACCGGTTGACCCTTGGCTGTGGGCCTTAAGCTTATTGATTTTCGGATGCATTGACACCGGTACCGCCATTTCGGACATGATACAACAGGTGGTCAGACAAAGACGCCACTTGGAGAAGGAACGCGGTAGTGACGTATTACTACCAATCGCCGCCGGTACCAGTTTTGAAGCATTGTCCTCGATATTGTCTATCGTGGTTAAGGGTTTCAGCGACTTCTGAAGGTCCTTGTTCTGTGTTTGCTGCATGTGTTGCCCGTTTGTTCAGCAACTTCAGCTTTCTTGCAGTCGCCTTGCAAGGACTCTTGCAACGTGTCCAGTCAGCGTTGAGTCATTGTCCAATGGCAATATATGTGCTCCAAGCGTGACCGAAACATTTGTGACGGGCGTTCGAAGACCTCGGTTTCAAAGTATTTATTACGCCTCTCAAGGTCAGTGGCACTCGAGCTTGCTCCTATGTAGTATAGTTAGCTACAAAAAAAATCATTTTTTTTGTCGTGTATTGTGCCATTCATCTTCTGTAATTGGGGACAATATACATATAACCACAACACAGCAACTTGCCAAACTTGGTCAAAACACGCCAATGCCAATTGGCCGTGATTTAAATAAAGACCTTGCCAAGTTGAATGTACACAGCCCAGTATAGCACTCCCCGTCACCACACCATCTTTTCGCCCCCCTCTCGCACTTGACAGATTGTCCGATGAGTGAGCTCCCTTTGAAGTGCTGTTGGCACAGCACTGAAGTGTGGAATTTAGCACCCTCCGAGCTAGTATCGAGCCCCAAATCGGAAGATATTGTTCAAGCTCAAGAACCTCTGCAAACCGATTCAAGCACAGCCTCAATACCGAATAAAGATGGTATTCGCAAACGTACGACGATACAAGAACCCTTGACCCCCTCCCACAATCCTGCCCAAGGACGTACTGGAACCCTAATACGTGTAGCGACGGGCATGGCAAAGCCATCAAAGCCGATAGGTAAAGCTCCAGGATTTGTCTCCAGTATCAAATCTATCATATTGGCCTCATGTCCGTAGTTTCTTATGCTTGCTGGTAAAACACTTAATTTGAACAGGGCTAAATGTTCTATTGGTTTTCATCCCTGTATCAGTGCGTGTCTCGTGACGATTCATCAAGCTCCCTCCTCATAATCAGACTTATAGTGGGCTCTTCATTTCGCCTTGAAGGAAGACATGAAAAATAGGGATACGATTATTTTCATCAGTGAGTATTCATTCGTAATGTCATGGCCATCATTTCTAATTATTTCTTAGCATCATTCCTGGCCATTATACCCTTGGCGAAGGTGATCAAGTTGAACGTCTACCATCTACCAGGTACTGAAAACTCGGGAAGCTTTTGGCATTTGCCACAGAAGAATTATCCATGCGAGTTGGGCAGACTCTTGCAGGCCTTATGAATGCCACACTTGTAAGCGCTCATCAATCCATTTTCTCATCATGTTGATTGTCATTCAGGGAAACGCGTAAGTTCTCGCTTTGTTTATAAATCATCTTCGTGTTCTTACGTCTCTGCAGGGTCGAACTCATAGTCGCTGTACGCTACCCATCGTTATTTCAGACAGTTGGTTGAAAGATTTATTATATAGATTATCGCATTGACAAAATGTGAACTACGAGTTGTGCAAGCGTCATGTAAGTCATCCTGACATGATCAGTCAAGGAACTGATCTTGATTATGCCTTTTTTCAGTGGTCGGTTCCATTCTCAGTAACCTACGTAAGTGTCAAGTGGCCTTGCCAAGGCGCCAAGTGTCGTATTAAGCGCCTGCCATCTTCTATTTTTGTAGTTCTGGTCCTTGGAATGTGCTTCTTTGCTGGAGGACTCAAGTACTCCCAGCAAGGTTTCGGGGCTAGTATGTATTTCTCATCAAATTTCTCCGAGTAAAAACATGAATCTATGTTGTAACAGGTGCTACTCAGCTCAACTCTTCGTTGTTGACAATTAGTGTCATTGCTGTTCTACTCCCTGCTGCTTACCACCTTTCCAGCAACGGGGTGGATAATAACGAAAGCGCTCATATATTGGCGCTGAGCCGTGGTGTACGTCGTCAGTATAACTCTCAATAACCTACTTACCGTTAGAACTTTGAAAGGTTGCCATCATTCTTCTTTTCAGTACGCTCTCTTGTCCTCTGCCAGAAGTTCTCGTTTCTGACTAGTACACAACATGAATAGTCTACGGAGGTTACCTTGTCTTCCAGCTCTATTCACATGTTGAGCTCTACGACGATAGCAGCTCGGATGTCTCAAAATCCACTGAATACGCCCACCGCCCTCCAAACAAAAGTATTCAAAAGCTGACTCAAGCTCTCAGTCTGAAAAAAAGCGACGAGAAAATCACAAATTCTGTGCGGACTACTTCTCCTACCCCAGGCACTACCCAGACGTCCGAGGTGGACGTGGAGGCTGGACCCAATAGAAAGGACGAAGGGGGAGAAGAGGAAACTCCTCAAATGAATGTATGGACGTCCATTGGCTTACTCGGTGTTGTCACTGTCGTATGTCTTCCTTTTTTTTCCCGCCTATCATTGCAGTCCTAATTATTTCACATTCCAGCTCGTCGCCGTCACTGCAGAGTGGCTAGTAGACTCTATTGATGGGATGACTGACACTGGAGCCATCAGCAAGGAATTTGTTGGTATCATTCTTCTTCCAATTGTCGGCAATGCAGCGGAGCATGTTACGGCCGTGACCGTCTCTGTCAAGGATAAGCTCACACTAAGTCTCAGTGTCGCCGTCGGTTCTAGTATAGTGTGTTTCCTCTTCTATTTCTCGTACCCCGACCTGATTTATTTCTCTCTAACAGCAAATCGCTCTTTTCGTCATTCCGTTAGTGATATCCTACGGCCTCTCAGAATATGGAACTCATGTATCGTTGTATAACAGTTTCATCGTCACGCTTTCCTGGATGCTTGGAAAGCCACTCACCCTTCTCTTCGACATCTATGAGTCAGTCACGCTCTTCTTGTCAGGTAAAATCGCCCCGCATCTGTTCATTTTGGTTGCAACTCAATACCTTTGTTGTATTTGCAGTGTTGACTGTCAACTACGTCGTCCAGGACGGCAAATCCAATTGGCTTGAGGGTTTCATTCTGATGTGTATGTCCTTTCATGTTTCAGCAATTCGTGAACCCCCGAATAACGTTTGTCTTCGCGACGCAGGCCTATATGTCATTCTTGGTGTCACGTTCTGGTTCTATCCTGGTACGGAATATCTCTTTCCCCTGTTTTAATTCATTACTCATACTTCGTGCTCGTTTCACAGCCTCCGATCCTTCTGGACTCCTGGCCCAGTGCCGTTAAAGAGAGATATCATGAACGCTTGCATAACTACTCGCTTCTTTCATAATCATCACTTTCCTTGACTACTGTGATTTACTATTAGAGTTCCCCTGTTATCTTCTACATTCTAGTATACCCGCCCCCGAGCTAGTACCGCTATATAAGCCTTTGACTTGAGAGAATAGTTCCATAGCTTCAATGTACATAGAAATCAAATGATAACTTATCTATATTTTGACACTGTGTATTTGTCGAGAACTTCAAAAAGCTTCTCAGAAGCCCCTTGTCCAATGCTGACATCTCGAGGCGCTTGACCACCTTCCCGGGAATTATATCGAAGTGACGTCACATAAAGAAAATCCTCAAGTAGACCAAAGCACAAGAAGTAAGACAACCAGTGTAGAGGAATCATATTAAGGTCTATAAGTGTAAGCAATGGTAAGTAAAGGTGGGTGGACAAGTCATGAAGGAAGTCTAGTTGGTCCGGTAGAGAGCACGCTTGGCGACCTTGACCACGAGTGGAGTATCGGGGAACGAGAGTTTCTCAAGGTTGGTGGCATACTACAGACATCATCAACGTTTAAGAACACAAGTAGACGAAATCAAGGGAAACGTACTGGTGTAGGGACATCGGCGCCAGTGACACGCTCGACAGGCGCATCGAGGTAATCGAAAGCTTCGCTCTCGACGATCTGTGCGCAAATCTCGCTACCAACACCAAACATGGGGAAGCCACCCTCCACAATGACCAGTCTACAATTGTTTCACGCGTCAGCACCGTACTCCTTTCCGATTTGCTCGGAGGATACGCACCGGTTCGTCTTTTTGACTGATTTTATGATGGTGTCGATGTCAAGTGGGCGAATGGAACGGAGGTTGATGACCTCGGCCTTGATGTCCTCCTTAGCGAGGATCTCAGCAGCCTCCATGCTGTGTGTGACCATCTTGGAGTGCGCGACGATGGTGATGTCACTGCCTTCGCGCTCGACCTTGGCCTTGCCGATGGGGAGGAGGAAGTCGTCAGACATAGCCTCGGCAGACATGGGGAACGACACGCCGTAGAGCATTTCGTTCTCAAGGAATACAACGGGGTTTGGATCGCGGATGGCAGACTGTGAACGGATAAGAAGGATCCGGAATAAGATAAAGAGAGGAGGGTACCTTTAGAAGGCCTTTGCAGTCTTCTGAACTCCAGGGACTGACAACTTTAAGACCTGGTACTGAGCCGTACCATGCTGCGTAGTCTTGTGAATGCTGGGCTGCGACACCTGCGGCGGCACCGTTGGGCCCGCGGAACACGACTGGACACGGCACGTTACCGCCCGACATGTAATAGGTCTTTCCGGCAGAATTGACAATCTGGTCAATCGCCTGCATCGCAAAGTTGAACGTCATGAATTCACATCTATCATGCGTTTCGAGTCGATGCTATGAATGAATAGGCATTGAAAGTGGGGTGACGTACATTGGGCGCAGACCCTGTAGTGCGGCGCCAACAGCAAGACCAGCAAAACCCATCTCTGTAATAGGCGTGTCAACGACGCGCTTCTCACCAAATTTGTCCATTAGCCCTTTCGTCACCTGCGATGTAAACGGCCGAAGTCTATAAAGATAAATAGAGTCGGGAGTAATGGGCACACCTTGTAGGCACCGTTGTACCGTGCAACCTCCTCACCAAGGATGAAAACCTTCTCGTCGCGAATCATCTCCTCCTCCATGGCCACGTTCAGAGCCTCGCGGACTGTCATCTGTAGAGAGTTAGCGGGCTTGGGGTGTGTTGGATGGCGTCACAGACTGTGTGCTGCTCGCTGCTGGCCGTTGCGTAGGCACGAGCTGTAGGAAGAGTTGCACGTGATGTAGAGGAGCGGGCATGAGAGAGAAGGGGGGCGAGGCGGGAGAGGGACGAGCGAGCAAGCATGGATAAGAGCTATCGAATAGAAAAATGCGCTGCTGGCGGTCTCTACTTTCGGACTTTGGGGACAACTTTTCGATCTCCGCGCACAGCCACCGCTCCTCGGATCTAAGTACACACCGAGTTTTCTACTTGAATAACTTTGGACTCTGCAAACGTTTTGCTTGTTCAGGCCTCAGTAGTACACGCATTGTATTACAGCTTGGCTTTCGCATTCTCGGACACGAGTGTCGCTGCTGCTGCTGCCAGCACCGTAGTTTCCCTCTCCTTGACCTTGGCCGCTAAATCATCTATGGTTACCATTGAACAGCGCAGGCAAAACCGCTAACACTCACCAAATACTACCTTTCCACCCTCCTTCCACATCTCAGTGACAATCGTTTCTCCTGGGTACACAACACCAGCAAAGCGGACCTTGATATCCGAGTACGGCCCAAATTTCTTGAGAACGTGTTTGCCTGCGATTCCCATCGAACACAACCCATGCAGAATCGGCTGGTCAAAACCACCGACCGCCGCAAACTCAGGAAGAATCTAACAGGCGCATAAGGCGGCATATCTCAATGATACGAAGAAGAAGAACGTACATGGAGGGGATTAAAGTCACCGCTTAGCCTACAACCTTGGTATTAGTTGTCCGAAGCCAGCCTTGGTGAGGTAACCTACCTGTACAACGCAGCCTGCGACGGCGATGTCTTTTCCTCAATAACCGCATCCGGGCTACGTTTTGGCGGTGCGTTCGGCGCAGTAGCCGCCCCACGATCTGATGAAATACAGAATGAACACTAAGATGTCATCAAAGACATACGGGACATACCATTTCCCGTACGCTTTCCCCCGAACCCACCGGCTCCACGGATAAAGACAGTAGATTGATTCTCGAAGATGACCTGTCCTGTATTCTTGTCTCGGGTCTCCACAACGATTGTGACCGCCGCTGCCTTCCCTTTGTCCAGAACCTCCAACAACCTATAATCAGATTCATGGGTGCCCTTGTAGAAAGATCAAGAGCAACGTACCGCGCCTCATTAATGAGCTCTCCGCTCGTCGGAATTGGCGCCTTAATGCTCAAGTATTGCTCTCCATGTAATAACTTCGCCTAGATAACGTTAACACCAGAGTTAATACACAATCTCTGCTACGACGCTTAAGAACACACCGGATTGAAATTCGGTAGCCAATCTAGGGGGACACCTGACGAAGCTGCGAACTGGGGTATAACGCCGAAAGTAGGTAGCGCCGTAAACTCGTCATCGCCCTCGTATGTCCACTGTAGCTCCTTCTCCGTCGCACCAATTCCCAGGTTATAGAGAATTACATCGCGCTGCGTATTGAAGATCGTCAGTCGGGACAATCATACGTATGTAGAGTAGACAGACCATACCTCAGTAAACGAGTACTCTACAGGATCGACGGGTGCCTTCTTTGCGTCAGCAACAAGTTGAGAGTCTTCCTGGTCAGCAAAAGCGTTTGGAGACGAGAACTTGGACATGGTGGGTTACTTAATGGCCAATGCAAGCAGGATTCAGATGCCTCGTTATAAAGAAGAAATCACATGGGACGGAGTGAAGTGGAACGGAGCGCCCATACAACGCGTACGCGTAAACACTGATCTTGCCCAAACAAGCTCGAAGGTAAGTTCCTCATGATGCATGCCAGAATCGAGGTAGTTAGAGGCCGATTCAACGAGAGAATATATACGCAATAAGTTTGATTTGACATTTTTTGCGGGCCGAAACTCGAGCAGAAGTTTACCGAAGATAACAAGTTTAAGCCTGTACACATATGCGAAGTGTGCCCAGCTGAAACTTGTGAAAGAAAACGCGTGTCGCGTCAAGACTTCACATGTTTTTAACATCGACATGAGCGAGTGGGAATACTAAGTCACTTCTCGAGCTGTCTTCAAATCACACTCTCCATCTTTTATGATGAAGCGCTCTGAAAGTCTGATCCTCATCCCTTTCAAAGAGCTGTCGACCGTCCAATGTATACCTTGTTCGATGAGGAGTATCAAACACTTGACAAGATCTCCCTCTAAATAGCCATGCGTGAGGTATTACAGTTCATACAAACACTCAACAGCGACGATGAACTTTGTAGTTTCCCCTGGCGTTCCTGAATTCATCAAGAAACTTCGACATGTTACTGAATAGGGCTGGAATACTAGCGAGCGGAAAAGATACTGGCGTCAAGGTATATCTTTGACGCGTTGAATCATTGTTGACATGATGTCCTTATAGCTGTCGAGTACTATCTTACAGGAATGATGCCTGAAGATGCTTTTGAGACACCAAACGACGCTGGGGTCGAAGGTTGGCGTCAGTTTCTCTCAGGATTATGACTAACATTCACTTACCTCTCGGTTTGTTATTCAAATAAGCCAAGCGAAATCCTGGTTTTATCCTTACGTTGGCGTTACTCGCACTTTTCTCAAGAGAATAATCCTGTCTTATGTTAGGGGGGCTTCCTCCAGTTGATTTCCTTGTTCGAGAGACTACTTGACATCCGGTGTATCCGATGAGACTAGAGGCATACAAACGGTGCCACAGGTTCCTTGTTACCTTGTTTCAGACCATATGCGACTACATCAAGATAGCGAGGGTACACTTTAACCACTTCATCCAAATCGTGGATAATGGGGTCATCAATCGCGCGTTCCTTTGGATGCTGGTAGCTCGCGGCGCTGCTGTATGTTACCAGGACAATCGATGCGGCTACTACATCGTTATTCCGGTTGTTTGCAAACGACGGGACACCACTATACTGAGAGAATGTAACCCCCGATCATCATTCAAGTGCAAAGTGACCCATTACGGTTCCTTTCTGACGCCATGGATCCTTACTATATTGGTGTCTTTGAACCCAAGGAGTCGGATCCTCTTCCTCCGTATGGTGTTTTCCCTGACTTCACCCACTTTCATGATCGAGGAAGGCAGTCCAGAAAGGAATGAATCCCGTGACAAACTCTGAAGACAATCGTTTCTGGACCTTATTTGATACAGTGCCAAGAGAGTACTCATTTGACGACGATGTGGATGTCAGTGAAGACTACGACGGTGGCAACAATTATGATGACAGCATGACGCAGCTCTCGCTCGCCTCCAGACACCTGTGCTAAGTTACTGCCCGAGATAAGTATAAGTACAACGAGAGCAAAGACAACTACAGACCACCCTGTGGGCTCCCAAAAGCAGCAAAATGCTTACAAGTAGCCGCAACACGAGCAATCGCTGTATCACTGGTGTTCCTTCGTCTGCCCGACTGCATACCCGTAACGAACGCATGACCCATCTCACCGGTCAGGAACTTTTCCTCGACGCAGCCCCATCGGAGCTCTCGTGAAAGGTCGAGGACGGGAGCAAACATGTGGTTAATTCCGGGTCCCTCGGTCATCTGCGGCGACGCCAGCAACTTGGGATACGAGCTCGGTGTCGAAGGATGCGGCGAGACTGATGGGAGAGGAGAAGATTGTACTGTTGTCGATGAACCCGTAGAGACCTTTTATGAGAGTGGTACGAGACACGTATTTCAATTGTCATTATGAGAAGGAAAGAGTACCTTTAGATTGGAAGAGCGCAGGGATGCCGAGCGTTGTGTTTTCCATCAAGTAGTGTTGGCCGACGTTGATTGCGTACACAAGCTTGTCATAGGGAGTGAGATACCCAACCCAGATGCTTCCACCCTTGAACCGTATCATCTCTTCCTATATGAAGGATCAGTATTTCGACCCACAGAAAAAGGAATTTAGAGGTACAAGACCGGTTTCGTTGAAGATGAGAGCATTGTCAAGAGGGTCGGTGAGGTTCATCTATCCATTAAGATCACCTTGAATCCGGGATAAAACGGTGAATAACGCACCCAGGATAAGCAAATAGTAAAGCACGTACAATTGGGAGACCTTTTCCTCCAAAGTCATCCGAGGTAACAAGTCGTTGACACGATCTTCTATCGAAACGTTAGGATCTTTGTAAACAGGAACAGAGCCATCCTTGTTGTTGCTGCGAGCTTCGAGGCTAAAGTGTAAGTCATCCCGCATGCCAAAAGTGTTTACAGCGGCGGTGGACTCGGACAGGAGGAAAGCGGCAGCGAGTGCCAAAAGCGGCGCGAATTTCCTCTGTATCACCATGAGAGCGATGTTGAGAGGGGGTAGGCAGGAGAAAAAAACGGTCATCGCCAGTAATAGTGACACCATTTATACGTGGAGCAGCGACTGTCAAAATACAGGAAAAGACTGGACCTCGCGACGCCGCGGCGTGTTGGCGCAATAAAAAAAGGACTAGAGAAAGAACAGGTGACCGGTGGGCCACACTGTACACGGCGGCGGCTCGATATTGTGTGCGACTGTTGAGGCGGTCCGTTGCATTGCGTGCCGAGGTTCTTCCACATGGACGGCATCCAAAGCGAGAGCGTCATAGACAGATGACGAGGTGCCTGCCAATCAAGGAGACTACGAGGTTCTGGAGGAGATAACGCTAGACTCATTAATAACGAGAAAAAGTCGAGGCAAAAAAGGTGGGAAAAGATATACATACCCCGGAGTTATAACTGACAGCAATTACTTACTGGCCCTCACGAGAAAATTCCAACAGCATCAATAGTGCTAAGATTGGACGAAGGGAGTGGCAAAAGTATGTGTGATTCTCTGAAAGTTGCCAGGACAATGTATTGAAGGTGAGATCAAGTTGTCATTACAACTCAAGCGATCTCGACGACAGCCAAAAGAAGATGGGGAAAAAGTCGGAGAGTGGATGTACTATGAGTCTGAGTCAAGTCTGAATCAAGTCGCGATCTCCCAGTTCTTCTAAAACAAGTTAGACGAAGCACACAATCAGAATTCTAGCGCTCTGTAGCGACGTTTCAAACAAGGAACAGATTCGGCTGAGGTAAGAACGTATGCTGTGGAATCAAGGAGAGTTAGCGCTGACTTTCTGTTCAATTTGTTGATGAAGGACGGAAGTAAGATCGAGTTGATGACTTCACAGAACAAAGGTTACGATCGGCACATGCCGAAGTCATTCATCAGTAATGGAGTTGTCCTTTGATTATAGAGCTAAAAATGCGAGTAACGTTATAGCGTATATATATAATCACTTAATATCCTCAACGAAGGCATACCATGCCGATAATGAGAAATTGACACCAGTTTCGAGCTTCAACTCTTGGCTTCTGTTTCCCTGAATCGTTCCATTGCAGTACATATCGCCTTGGCACGAAAGACCACATCGAAAAGCCCCTGCACATAAGTAGACTTCCACTCTTCGGGTAACCGCTCGTAAACTATCCATTCTCGTATCTATGCCACGGGGATACCCAACGTTCTTCCCCGCACGTGTCTCCCAAACACCAAGAATGATACCCATCTCACCTCTTGCGATCTCAGCGTGGAGACCATCTAGCTTTGGACACTCCTTCTCTCGCCGTACACGAGCGCGCGCAACGTCGGTCGCGTTCATCAAGGTGCATTTCTCGTCGAATTCCGGACCTTCTCCACCTTCTTTGCCTGTCTTCGCGTCAACGAGAAGCAGATCGACCAGCTCGGGCTCAATTTCAATCGGTGCATATTCCTGACCCTTCGGTGCGTCCTTATCTACAAGACTAGCATCATGCTCGATCCGTCCATATCGCCCAAATTCATGGAGGTCGACATTCCGTATTCTTCGCAGGAGGAGGAACCCGCCAATACTGAGGAAAAATGCGAGTGGCGTCGAGAGGTTATAGCAGGCTTTCAGACTGGCAACCAGATCCCATGAGCTGAGGTTCTTTCCGTCCCGTGCACTGTTAATAAACCGTGTTAATTTGTTTTCGCATTTGACAGGTGAAAGACATGTAACCGTGGTTCGCCATTGTGTTCAGCGCGGGGCAGGGTGATCTACTGTCGCCTTCTTGTGTAGGGCACCACGTGAATCTTGTCCTTGGCAAATGGGCAGGTCAACCCAGAGTGCGTATGTTTGTTGATAGCGGGGTGGGAGGGTCGAAGAGACATGATTGAGCAGGGGGAGATATCTGGTATAAGCTGACACATTGCCTATTCTACTTCTGCTATTTATGCGAAATGATGATAAGACAGGGCCTGACAGGAACGCAAGCATTAAGCTATGCGCGGGAAAGCATTATACCCATCGATCTTGAAAAGAAAGATAAGTTTCATGATGGTCAACCATTCAATGCACCTGGCGCCTCCTCACAACTGGATTGCGCGAGCGCTCTCGCAGCTGGTGTGAACAGTGAAGGCGTCGTGCGAACCTGCAGCGAACATACTTATCATTATAGCGTGAGTTCCCTTTTACTGCTACTTGTTTTGATATGATGTTCGATGTTGGGCCCAGGTATGTGATCCTCCGAGAACTGCAGTTGCGACGTTGCCCAATCTTGTGTGTTGAGTTCTAAGTTATCATGGAATGGAAGTTCTGACTTTCTTACTGTAGGTCAACCGTACGCGTCTGGCAACGTAAGTCGGGATTTGGTCTCTTGCTGTGCTGAAATTATGACAGTGTTATAGGTATCTGGACCTCTGGCAACCGCGCATCAAGTCCGTCCGCGAACAACTTGGACATCACTCTTTCTCTTTCCTTATCGGTGCGGTTTTCTCTATTGTCAGGGATGCGTTGAATCAATGTCAGGCGAATACAATTCAGTTTCTTGTTCTCCTGTTTTGAACTTTGGAAAGCCTCCTCTTCGTGACAGAATTTTGGATGAAGTTCTTTCTGGCAAGAAGTCCATTTACCTTGCGATTTCTGAAGCTTTTACTGGAAGTGATGGTTGCGGGACTCAAGACTTTTGCAAAGCGGGTTAAGGAAGGGGGCCGGGATGGTTGGGTCGTTACTGGAACGTGAGGCTTTTGTTTCTTCGATTTCAGTACAGTACCTCATCGTTTTGTCATGACCGCAGTAAAAATGGATCACTAATGCCACCTTTGCGGATTACTTTACTGTAGGATGCCATAATGACCGAGGTGGTATGGTAGTGCTCCTCATTGAGCGACAAGAGGGTGTCGAGACCAAACCAATCAAGAAGTCTTATTCAACAACGGCGGGCACCGGGTTCGTCACCTTTGACAATGTTTTCGTGCCCTACGAGAACACTCTTGGTTCGGATAATGGTGGCCTACAAGTTATTTTGAGCAACTTTAATCATGAACGGTGAGTGTTAATGTAACACCCTGGAAACCAGAGAGAGTAATGTCATGTCAGTCAAAAAGTACTGTACTGAAACCGCTCAGGAAACAGCAAGGGATGTGGTTCAGGTGCAGATTTGTTACAATTGTACGATGGTTACAGTCGACGCTGACCGTATTCCTAGATCTTTGGTGGACGTGGTCTTACTAAAACTGGTACGTTCTTGGGGTTTCGTGTGGTATCCCTTCTCAACTAGTGCGCTAGGCATGGGCCGTTTCATTGAGCCTGTAAGTCATCCTGACGGATCTTGGAATGTCAGCAGTTTATTTCAGCTGCTTTCAGTATCATCGGAGTTCCCTTCGATGCGTAAGTTTCTTTTTTATTGGCAGTTTATTATCTTACCCATCGTATCGTGTTCTACAGAATTCTTGGAGGAGGTTCGCGTCCTTTCTAATTTACTCGCTGACCTGTCGGGATTGACTCTTGTTATGCAGCAGAAGACGTCCTGGGAGATCTTGGCGTATGACAAGCTCTTCGTCAGATGCCTAAGAATGCTCGAGCTGTTCCATCGGTTTTTGAAGGAAAGAGTCTTAACAGCGGCTATTCGTCGATGGTTTTGTCTACGGCCTTACGAAGTTTCTACTGCTCCATCCTGGTTCATTACTTCTAGATGAGGATGTTGGTATTTCCACTCATGGATTGTTATCATTCACATTCACCACAGCTGGAAAGGAGGCGACGAAACTGAAGTTCTCCAAAGGCTCCAATATGCTCGTCTCAAGATCGGACGCGGCCAACGCAATCAACGCGATGAACCACATGCTACAACCAGCATAGCACCTTCATGATCACCGAGTAGCATCCCTATGCTGAGCCTACATGGTTGATACCTGGATATCACTATCCATAGTAAAAAGATGTATGTCTCTTCTTTGTTTTGCCCTGTTGAACTTACAGCATTGTCATCAATTCCAGGCTGCTGTGAGGAAATTCATTGAAGAGTTGGTCTTACCCAATGCCTAGGTTCATGAAGCCAACAGAAAACCACCATTGAAGCATGTGTTTGCAGAAATGGCACAGGTGAACCTGATTGATATGAGGTTGGGTCCTGAGAAGCACCTTAAAGGATGTGTCTTGATGGATGGAGTTGTCACACTTGAAGAAGTGAATAGTTTTATCACAAGTCTTTGATATGAAAACTACAGTTTGATTGCTTTCACAAACTGATCATATTTCAGGAGATGGCTTGAATACATGCATGAGGGTATAGTGACAAATGTAGAATACAAAATGAATTTACATGTCTACAAGCATTGGCTCAGT
>JABAKA010016133.1:0-27748 GCA_018857285.1 Termitomyces sp. Mi166#008 | reverse complement strand
CAAGGGGGTGGGGGAAGATGAAGGTGAGGGAGGGATGCTTCGGATCCAGGATGTCCATCCACCTCCACCGTTGGCTGCGGCAGCAATCGAAGGGGAAGGGGATAACAAGGAGTCGTCATCGTGTACAGCCCGTTGCAGAACAGCAATGTCGTGCTCTATATCCTCCAATTTCCGTGAAAGATTCCGAACCGCCTTGTTCACGCTGGGATCTGTGCCCTTAACGAACGCCTCGACCTGATTCTCGAGATCCGAGTGCGTCATCACATCTTGATCCCCATCCTTCTCCAGCCCAAGGGAAGGCGTAGTAGTAAGCGCCCCAGGCACGCAAAGCATCATCTCGAACCCCTTCCCTACAATCTCCTCATCAGCAATTCGAATTTCCAACTCAACCCTCGCGTCTTCTGTATAATCACTCAATCTCTGCGCTGCCGTTCTCAGCGCCTCCACCGGCACGCGCCCTATTGCCACGGATTCGAGAGAGACGGAGAGGGATTCGAGAGCAAGGTGACAGTCTCTCAGGGAACGCTGCAGGGAGTCGTATCGGTGTTTAGTTCTCGCGAGGTCGGCTAGAAGGGGGTGTGCGGGTGAGGGGCCGTCGACGGATATCGTCGGAGGACTCGGAGCAGGTGTAGGACAGGGTAGGAGAGCGTTGGAGATGGGTAAGCACGGGTTTGATGGTTTCGGATCTGATTCCACCGAAGTCGGTCGCGATGGAAGGGGAGACGATCTATCGTGGAGAGGGATGGGTGCTGGAGGTGATTCGTGTTCGGTTTCTGGGGTCAAATGATACTCCATATTATTTGACTTGTTGCTTGACACGTCTTCCTCCGATGTTACTTTTCCATCCTTCACAGACAGATCCTGCTGGTGTGCAGTGCTGTTCGAAGAAACGTCAGGGGGCGTGGTGATGACCAGAGGCTGGACGATCGTGCGTGTTGACACCTCTGGGTAGCTATGAATATCAGCAGACGGGACTTTTGTTCCATTAGGTATAGATGAAGGTATCGACGAGGGACGAGAGAGGGTAGGCAATCGATCTGTAGCATTTTCTTTTTCCTCATCTGGTATATCACCCAAGATCGGGAGAGAGGTCGCCGGTGCATCCAGTAGATATTCTCGGACACCATTCCCAGTAGTAACATTTGCAAAGGCCGTAGGTTTATAGGAGGACTCGGCCTCTACGACCGTCGGCAGTGGTGATGTATCATCCTGCACGGGAATGTCGGGAATGTCGGCGGGAATTCCATTGGGTGACTTCTCAGGGTCAGGTATCGACGGGAACTGCGAGTCGGCAGGCGATGAATGCGGGAGCCTCTTGTCTTTGTCGTTTGGTGTATCAGTGGAGATCAGGGGAGCGGTTGGTGATTGTTCTAGCTTTACGGAGGTAGACCTTGCGACCGGCGTCAAATCTTCAGGCGCCGGTTTCTGGGAGATCTCGGTTTCTGCGATTGTCGGCAGCGATGTTTCTGGTACGAGAACGAATGCATCTTCCTTCATGGGAATTTTGAAGGGAGTCGCTTCGACTGACGTCCCGAGGTTGGGTATTGGCGGGAGCTGTGCGCTGGTAGGTAATGGATGCGGGAGTTTTTCGTCTTTGTTATTTGGTGTATCGGTGTAAGTAGAGGCAAAGGTAGCATGTTGTTCTGAGGGAGGTTCGTGAGTGCCATTCGGAGTGGTAGTGTTTGTAAGAGGCGCCAAGTCGTCAGGTATCGGCCTGTCAGAGGATTTCGCCTCAGGTGTTAGTATTTCTGATATGAAAGTTGCCACGGGAACGGACGTAGAGTCGGGTATGAGATCATCAGGCGCTTCGGTTTGCTTCTCAAGCTTCTTTGATACCTCGTCGTCATCGTCGTCACCAACAGTACCATCGCCGACCGCCGAAGCCTCCTCCACCTTCGCCAATGCAACAATCTTCTCCAACTCCAACCTCCTCCCTATCTCCCTCTCCAACTCCAACATCAATTCCCTCACCGCTGCCTCCGTAATAACCATCCTCCCAACCTCTCCATCCTCACCCCCAAAAGTCTCCTCAAGCAACTTACGTGCTGCATCTATCATCTTTCTTAAACCCCCATCATCCTCGTCATCCACATCCTCCGCCCGCACTCGTTCTCGTTCTCGTTCTCGTTCCCATGCCTCCTCCACCTTCAACACCCACCTCTCCAGCTCCCCACGCACCTTCTCCTCCCGATTAACCATCCTAATCCTCAATCCAACCTCCCTTCTGCGCCCAAAGGCCTCCTTCGCGAGTTCACCACCCAGCTCGTCGAGTGCGCGGCGCAAGATCTCAGTCTGGGTTGTGGAGACGTGCAGTTGGGAGCGCAGGGAGAGGAGCTGGGAGGAGAGGGTAGATGTTGTTGCGGAGTGCCGGGTTTTGAGGGATGAGAGCGCTTTGGAGAGGTTGTCGGTTGATTGTTGGGAGAATTTCCTGTGTGGTGGAGGAGGGGTGAGATTGGGGAAGACAAAGGGAAAGAATACGTACATGTAACGAGAGACCATCTTAGCGGCTACGTTATCGTCGATTTTTAGCTGTTGGAGCTCGAATTGAGCTTGTGCGAGCTCGACACGAGATTGTTCTAAGTGTTTCTTCTCGGAGTTACGTTGTGAATCTGCGACAGCGAGTGCTTGTTGAGCCTCGAGAAGTTCCTTTTGCAGTCTTGTAGTCTCGACATTGAATTCCTTAAACAGCCGTTGTAGGCCCAGCTTGCCCTCGGCAAGACCATCGACAAGTCTCTCGTGAGACTTGTCGTCCTGAAGAGATCGAACGAGGTCCGCGTACTCGTTCACGACTAAATCCGACATCTTGACAGCCTCTTCTGCGGCCTTCACCTTCTGCTCTAGCTCCAACTCCCTTAACTTCCCTGCTTCCTCTCTGCCTCTTGTACGCGCCGCAAGCTCATACGCCGCCTCCGCAGTCAATTTTGCTTTACCAGCTTCTGCCGTCGTATGCGAAAGCTGCGTCGTGCGCTCCAGCAGCGCAGCCTCAGTAAGCGACAGCTTATCAGAGAGCTTTCTCAAGGAAAGCGTCAACTGCTGCACTTGCGCAACAGCCGGATGAGCCTGCGGCGACGCATCAGGGTGCGGGTTAGCTCTAAGAATAGCCAACTCGGTGCGCAGCACTTCATTCTCGCGCTCGAGGTACGTAGCGCGGTCATGGGCGTTTGCGGACTCAAGAGAGCATCGTTGCAGCTTCACTGAGGTGGTGTAAGCCTCATCCTTGAGACAAAATTGGATTAGACAATTACGATAGAAATTATGTCCGATGTGTCCATGCCTGAAAACGAGAGACCGCGAGCCGAAGACTGGAGAGCTCGAAGACGAGAGGGTGTGTTGGATTGAGTTCTAGGGTTTTGCTGGTCATCGTTTAAAACAAGGGCCGACGTGGAATAAGCGTAGCATGTGCACGGTATACGTAGCTGTCAATGTCAGGAAGTTGAATTGATTGGCAGAATACAGAGTTGAGCCGGGTCGTCATCCGTAATACAGAAATTATATGCACGTGAGGCAGATCGCGTCGCACAACCGTGAAATTAAGAAGAGAGGTAGAGCCTGACGAGGACGTGACCTTTACATACAACGTTCCTTTATACACAGTAATTATGTATCTAAAAAATCTCAACAGTCCCTCGTTCCACAGAAACAACAGCCGCAACCCTACTCTCAAGATTAAACATCGTCCCTCCCCGATACGCAACAATATCCAAAACCCGCTCAACTCCCAACGCACGATCCAAATTCGTCGTGGCAATCTCGAGAGCTCGAGTCTTGCTGATCGTACCGTTCGACTCCAAGGCAGCCCAGGCAAGGTTGAACCGACCATTTCGAACATCAAAGTCATCACGGACGCCGATAGCTACGTTGACATTTTTGGAGAGTAGGGCGGTGAGGATGCTGTCGCGCGAGAGTGGAGGACCGGGGATGCTGTAAGGAGAAAGAAGGTTCAGTCTTGGTAGTAAGAAGTGTATAGTGAGAACGCTCACATCCTGCGCTCCTGCCATGAACCTGGATATGGTCTGGGGGACGTGATGACGACGCTCACACCTGCCTCGCTGATCTGGTCAGCGAGTAGGTGCGCCTCAGCTGCTCCAGTAAAAGTCAGACGAATGGTATTTCCACTGTGCGTCTCGTATTCCGACTTGAGCCTGAGCAGCGTCGACATGATATCCGCGCTATCGACGTTCACTACCAACGGAATTTCGCCCTATCACCGACACAACACGATCAGCAGAGTTCTTCAAAATAGAACGAAGAGCCAACCATTTGCACACGCCTCCAAACATCCGAAGTCGAGTGATAAAGGAGCCTTCGCAAAGCTGCAGCTTGCGTGCTGACACTAACATCCAAAAGCTGGTTCAACATAACATGCAGCGCCGTCTCCTCCTTTACAACAGCACCCCTCTCCAACGCATGCGACGCACCCGTATCAAAAGCCGTCGAAAGCCCCGCCAGGAACCCATTCGAAATCGGGACAGAGATCGCGCGTGTAACTCCAGAGCGATACGCCAGCCTACATATGATAATCTTAATCTCAGTCACCCGCTCACAAACTTTCAGAAACAGGTGAGGGAGACAAGAACTCACAGCGTATTCCGACCCTCGAACTGTAACCCATCCACAGCCCTCACAACCGCCTCATCACCACCCACTACATCTGGCACACCATTGCCAGTGCTAGACCCCACAAGCGGGTCCCTTGCAACCCCATCCGAAGTCGATGCCTCCAACAGAATCTCCACCATCCCCAACCGCGATCCGAATGTCGTCAATCCCGGTGCGAGCGAGCCACCCTGGAGATCTACGACCTCTTGCACCTTGTCGTCTGAACAGAGTTCAAGGGCTTCTCTGGTGCAGGGGATGAGGGATCCGTCGAGGACGAGGAGGGAGTTCACGGTGTCCATTCCGGTGGTGTCGGTGGTAGTGTGTAGACTCGCATCTTTGTCTTCGTCCTTGTCGAAAAGGACGCGAACGCCCCCAACATCCTGCACCCACGCACTTTTCACTCCCACAAATTTTACACCACGTTTCAAGGACTCGCCGACGAACTCTCCCAGACGGACCTTCCGCCCACGAAGCGGTGGGAGCCCTTCATACTCCACCGCCGCCAAGGCCTCAACGTCCCAATTCGGTGTCGAGGGGACATTTTGCAGTTTCTCGGATTTCACCAACACCTCGGGCTCCGCAATCTGGGATATACCGTCAATGTAAACCTGTACAGGTGTCGCACCGAGTGCGAGAGGGTGAGAGTCCCAGATCACGACATCTGTCCAGACGAAGAATAGGTAGGTAAGTTACATATGCGACCGTAAAGGTGGAAGTGGTCTCACCAGCATCATAACCGACACCCAAACTCCCAACACGGTGTCCAACGCCCGCCGCCTTCGCAGGTGTTGAAGTAACAGAAAGAAGCGCTAAATTCGCGTCGAGGCCGTAATAGTGCGCTTGTTGGGCTTCGTACATGAGATACCGGCTGTTGAGCACCGGGTGATCAGACTGGACGTACATATCAATAAAATAATGACGTGGGGACCAGGAAAATCACCTTCATGATTACTGGAAAACCATTGTCTGCCAGAATCTTGGGTGCGAATTCGGAGTTGCGGTATGCTTCGCGTTTTTTCCTGTATGAAGGATGCATGAGCATTAACACATGCAAAGGCCCAGCAGGAAATACCTGGCATTGCTCGCGAAGAGAGCGATGGATGGTGCGCCGCCCTTGAAAAGGTCAGAAAAAATAGCCGCGAGTCTGGATTGACCTACCCATGTCTTCTTGAGAAGCTCAGGGACGAGGTACGTTTCTCCTGCGTGATGGAAGGACGCGACGGGGAACTTGAATTCATTGGATAACTATATGCATCGGCGTTAAAAAAGAACGAGAAGGTTTGGGTAATGACTTACTCGAACAATAGCATCCAGATCGACCGCCTGTAAAGTTCAAATTCGTCAACCGATGAACGCCTATCATGCATCCACGCATACCTCATAACAATGCACTGAAAGCTAATCAATCCATCAACACCTCTGACTCTGTGACCTTAGGAACCGACACCGACACACCTTAACACGCCCCCTCAAAACGTCAACTAGTGCCTCCCACTGTAAATCCTGTGGGAAATCTCCAAGGGCCGCAGCACGCCTCCGATTCTGTACCAACCAACTTGAAGGCCACAACCAACTACGTTTTGATCGCGAGAGGCTCTCAACGCGCGAACAGAATGCGTCTTGTGCGACTTTGAGCTTTCGAGCTGATTCGTAGGCTTCGCGGAATTTCCAGGCAGAGTCCATACGCGATTGGGTGTAGACGCGGGAGGGGTTCTCGCCTGGAAAGATTGTTGATCATGCGTGGTTGAGTTATTGATTCTATGAGGAAGGGAGGAACGTACCGCAGGCGTGCCTTTTGTGAGATTGTTAGTGCGATTTGGAATGTAAAGACTTAGACAACCTACTTCATGTGTCTCCAGGGAAGATAGTCCGAGGTTTGATTGGCGATTAAGGATTGAGGGGGCTCGAGGACTTTCGAAATTGCTGACCGTTCCTCAGTTGAGCGTAGTTTGATGAGGAATGACTGTCCGCCTAGTACATTGTCATTTAAAGATTTATAGGAAAGGAGACAAGTAAAATACCAATGTTGTTCGCGCTCCCGGGCAGCACTTGCGCGGTGGTTACTCCTCCAGCAACAGCTAACACATAAGATTCGTCATGCGTGTTCAAGGAATCAATGCTGCGAAGCCACGGAAGGATAAGGCCTTTCTTCGAATTGCTGTCCGTGGAACCTAAAAAAATGGTAAGCCAGAAATCGAAAAAAGCTTTGATAACCCACCCTGCAGAAGTGGAGCACTGGAAACCCCAATATGCGAGTGCAAATCCACAATACCCGGGGTCACCCATCTGCCTTCCGCGTCAAAGATATCGACTGTTTGCGTAGTACTCGCAGCTTTGGCCCGCACAAGCTGATCCTGAGACACGCTCCCAACAGAAATAACGACTCCCTTATCCAACAGGATATCCCCATAGATAACCTCCGTCCCGTTATGTACCCCAGTCCATATCTTCGCGTTCCTGATAAGCGTGGGTGGTGTACCCACGACGTGACGATCCGAACCCGTCAAGGCTCGAGAAGCTGGGCTGTAGGATAGTCCTGGACCAGCAGGAGTAGTGATAGAGGCACATTGTGCAATTGCTCGGTCCACCTCGTCGGTATTGGGTGATTCGGTCAGAAATGGGGTGTAGAGCACGACCGCAGCTAGTAAGAATGCTAGTATGCCATGAATTCGTCGCCAAAACCTGATATTTGCCCCCTTGCTGAGGGGTGGAAACGGTTGAGGGAGCTTCATAGGTGAGACAGTACACGCCCTAACGTGAAGAAGCCAGAGTGAATTGCATTTACACTTGGATAAGTTCGAATTCCCAAGCTGATTCCCGCTACTCTGTAGGTTGTCGTGGGGCAAAACTGTCGCATCTGTGCTTGCTGCTGTTTGGCAGTCTCAGTGTCAAACTTTGTTCTACCGTCCTGTTCTAAGCGAATTTTAACGGTCATCTGTCAGTACGTGTCAGTGCGTGCTTTATCCAAAATCGATGCCAACTGATGATCATACCACAGTCAAGCCACAGTGGGTAGGTACACTCAAGATAACGAGATAGTAACATTTATTATTGACGCGATGAATCAAAACAAGTCCTGACTCCTAACTGGAGGCTAAACAAGAACCAAAATTCAGGATAATTTGTTAATCTTCGTCGGTTCGTTCACAGCCCGGTTTCAACAAATCTTGAACCGATTGAAGTATGGTTCCTGATCTTCGAGCCTTCAGCTGGTTTCCGTCTCAAGAGGATCCTTGAACTTCCGCTTTCTTCAGGCAGCTCCGGAAGCGGCTTGTCGCAATTGAGCTTATGCCAGGTCTTCAAATTCAGCATGAAGCTTTGGGCTTCCCTCATCGATTGAAAGACTGACTCACGGCGACACGAATATCGGGCATCGGACGGGACTGCATGGATGACCAGTCAAATTTCCTATCTACCGCAGGTAAACGCGAAAGTAATTCCTTTATTTTACTCTCGGATGAGATTGACCTTACATCATTGATATCAGGAGTTGAGCTCTCGCTCTTGTGGACACCGTCCGAGGTCTTGTGTCCTGCGGCACTTCTACTCCCTGTCGGATCGATGACATGTCTCAAAGGCGATTCTGGAGGATGCTGGCGAGAGGTACGTCTAGTAGCATTGCTTCTCACAAGTGGTCGCTCGACTTGAAGAGGTACTTCAGAGGTGAGTCCTTTATCCTCCACGACTATGTCAGTACTCGTTCTGGACGGTTGATGCTGACCGAGTGCCTTGACTGCCGGTAAGGAACGATTAATCGCTCTTGGGGTAGTACTTCCTCTCGAGCCTGCTTCACTTCCGTCCTCGATCTGGGCTTCCCTTGACTGCCAGTATGATTGAGAATTGTCATGATCGGCTTGTCTTCTTCGTTCTTCAAGTTCGATCGCGGAAGTGTGATTATTTGCGCGCATTTTTCTCGCCGGCTGTTGTTCTGGTCGCTTTTTCGTTGAAGTTGCATTAAATGCCCACCGCGCCCAATCCGCATCTCGTGGGGTGGTACAAGAGCGAGCCTCGTATTGCGTGTCGAATTTCCATGAGCTGTGCTCACCTTGTCCTCTCCTGACATCGGCAAGAGAGTCTCTTGTAGATGTTCGGTGTTTCTGAGAGTCCATTTGACTACCAGTGTGGCGATCCTCCTCCCGAGCCCCTTCTTGTGATCCTCGAGCTGTCGTTCCATTATCCTTCGCGGAACGATGGTGATGGTCGCGTCCGGGTCGAGTGTCATCAGAAAGATGCTGTTCTTCCAGGAACCACAAATTTCCTTCCGAGTCTCGGATTTGTCGTATATTAGGCTCGTCTACTTTGACTAGCTTATATGATGTTGCCACTTTTGCCTTATGTCGACTAGTGCGACTAGGCATCTGTTGATCTGGGCCCGCCATTCTAGGTTGAGGGGTGCTTGTAATACTCCTGATAGTATATCGGTAGGTGTAAGAGGTTGACTGCGGATACTCAGCCCGGGTATTTGTGTCATTTTTCTTTGCCACATGGACGTTGTGGCTTTATTATTGTATCTTGTGTTATTATATCTTGCGTCATTTATCACCATTGTGGAGGAATTGTCAACAACAGATTCTTGTTTCCACAGCAACCTTATGTGAGCTTTGTTGTGAACAAGGATATTGATCAATTAACAGCCGTGGACTATAACATGCCTTCTAGAATGAGAGTGTACATAGTATCTACGGTGAATCAATGGACACACGTTAACGGCAGATGGCATCAGGGGTTCAAGCTAGTTGGGGTAACGAATTCGAAGGAATGGCTTAGGCGAGCGAGATTACGATCGTGGGGCAATTAGGGTCCGAAGCTACTAAGTCACCCGGAGATGGTCAGGAGTTTAACCAACGGCCCGAATGCGTACTGTAGGGTCGCAAATACATACAAACTCATGTAATACGGCCTTGAAATAAAGGCGTCTTCGGCGCGATCAAAAAAAAAAAAAAAAAAAAAAAAAAACTAATGGACAACAATGACGTTGTTGTTGAAAACATGCCAAGAAACATTATTTGATCAGATCAAAAGGGAAAGATAGTTGGATGATGCTACATAAACTTGAGTTCCGTCTAGAACATCTCTATAAATTTACTACCTGATATCGTCTGAGTTTAAGAAGAGGATGACTTTCGTGAACGAAATGAATCTAGGGAACACTGCTCACCCGTTGAAACCAAGACTTACGCCGTTTTCTCTGGAAGGTGCTTACACCTGATACTAAAGTGTTGTTCGGTTTCACGGACTCGGGATTCATAGGGTTAAGTGCATCCGTCAAGAGTGGTCCGCGGTCTCGCGGTTCACCTGGCGAAAGATGAGACCTAGATTGAATAGGTTTACGTTGTAGTTTGGATGATGGTGAGGGCATCCCCTTGACTGCGGTGTTCGACGGACTTGTGCGCATGAACAACCTTAGATTTGTCAATTGGACGCACAAACGCCGGGCATTTCTGGTAAGAAACGTCCACCACGTTCTTGAGGATACATGACTTTTATTTTTTGATGTGTATGAATTGACTCCATCGATAGACGATCCATCGGAGTTTAGGAGGGCTCGGGATTGTGGGTGCGGGGCCGACTGAATCATCGGGTTAACGATGTGTTGATTCGATGAATCTCTGTGTGGATGAGTTGTTTTAGGTCCTGAGTCTGCCTCAGTCACGCGATGCTTTTTAGACCTCTTTCGCTGAGATTTGATTGGTGTGCGAGGCCTTCGTGGTGGCCAGAGATCACGATGCGAACTAGCCAACGTGGCTCTGTTGGATTGAATTGGATAGACTGGAGGGTCTTCGACACGGTTGTTATCTCGAGGTTCAAAACTCCGTTGGCGTCCCTTGCGGGATCGTCCTCTTGAAGTCTTCCCGTCCACATGCGCCACACTAGATGGAACACGCACGTCCTGTTTTCGCTGTGCATGTAGATGAATTTAAGATTCATTTCCTCAAAGTTTGAAGGTCATACAGCGCGTTTACTTTTCCGAGAGTCATAACGATCATCACGTTTGTGGGGTGAAACAGGTCGAGGCGCTTGTACTAGTAGGGATGGTCATCACATAGAGAGTATCCGGCGCAGCTTCGGACTTACCAGTAGAGCTTTCGACACGGGTTGTTTCCGGTTTGGAACGTTTGGTGAAGTCGTAATTCGAGGTTTTATAGGCGTTGGATCCGTTATCCTGATTACCGGTCGATCTTTGGCCATCTGTTTGGTCGTCTGCTGCTTTTGAGCACTAAGAGAAGGCACAACTTCAGACAACCGAAATGAAAAGCCTGGTGAGCATCTTGCCTCTACACGTTTATTGTACTTCCTAGGGGATTTGGAATGTCGCTCTCTAGGGGTACGAGACGAGGAAGGAACATTACGAGTGACGGAACGGATGGGCTCTATTGCGGTTCCAAGATTGGAGTCAAGTCGGACTATGATTGGGATACTTGGTATGATTTCACTCCCGCTATGCATTAGGATACGGCGGATCGAAGTACTTTGACTGACGCGTCGTCTCAGGCTGTAGGAAACGCGACTCGTTAGTGATCGTTCAAGACTGGTACTAGTAATAGCTCGATCAGGTTACCTGAAGTACTAGACTAACAAATGTTGTTGCTCTTGGAGGCGGCGTGTATTGTACCGGCCAGTTGCGACTCGGAGTCCTTATTAGTCGGGAACAAGATAACCGAGAACAAAAGATACAGGAGATAGGTGGAATTGTTGTCCGTTGTAATGGGCAAGTTTAGCTCGATTATGAGTGCTGGCATTAACTCACATGCTTGATTGACTTCTATTCAGGAAACTGGGAAGGTACACGAGGTGTTCACGTTTCGTTGCGTAATCAGATAAGTGCCCCTTGATCGTTATCTCCTGTGACATGAGGCCAATGGGCGCTTAGTGAATTGTTATATATGGTGCTAGTGCGCTGCTGAATGGTACTCATGCCACCTCCCCGTCCTCATCAATTCCGAGTATCTGACGCAACAGATGAATTTGGCCGAAAGGTCTCTCACTGCCCAACAGTGTCGAGGCCGCCTCATACTTGTTCTCGGGCTTCTTCACCTCCTCACAGATCAAGCTATATGCACGAGCCATTCGTTCAAGAGCAGTCTGATGAATTCTGGAGTGGAGGTGCTGCACTGTAAGTTGTGAGAGTCGCGGCGATTGAACAACATCTGGACTGGATAGCCAGAGCGAAAAGTTCCGCAGGGTGGCTTGTAGCTCGGGAGGTCGCGTTGAAGGGATTCGTGATAGAGGTTCCTAAGCAAGTGTTTGAGCAGTAGGTCAAGCAGTTGGATCAAAACCTTACATTCGCGGAGTGATTGGCACAGATCTCTGTGACTTGATGGATGTGTGCATCGATCATAATGTTCGCATACTGACAGGATGTGAGATTTGAAAGTGGAACAAAGCGACCCACGTACATGTTCTTCTATTAGTGAATACACTCGTTCATCAATCAGGACCCTGATAGATGTTTGCTTTTCTCGCGTGAAGGAGAAGGGTTCTAGAGCAGTCTGTTAAGGGTAAGAAATATGCAGCGGGTGACTGTCATGAAACGGACTTCAATATAGCTGAGGCAATTGAGCACATAGACAGGCTGATCCCATTTTGTCCCAATGCGTGACTTGTCCTCATCCGTACTTGTGATCATTTCGATTGCGGGGTCGATCATAATGTCCAGAATCTTCTCGAAGCCAGCAGCTTGCTCTTTTTCATCTTCCTCTCCAAGAAGCGAGGATTGATAAACGCTCATGATCTCTCGTAAGATTTGGACATGATCTAAGATTGTGAGGGGAGGTGTTAGAGACGCGTCATTAGCTTCCTTTAATGGGTGCATTCAAAATTAAGGTGAAGAAGGAATCCAGAGAATAAATTGGGCTTACGAGCTGGACGCGCGACAGTGCATGACCTTGCGCGGATATAGACTCATAAAATACCGAATAAGCGACATCTGTGATCCTGTTGGCTGGTCAATCTTGTATTCAAGCAACGTAGAACGGAAAATTAACTCAAGGAGGGTCTTCGAAAGAAAGGCGTCATCTCCAATTGTACGTCGCATAGTCAGCATATAGAACTGCATAAGGTTGGCAATCTTATATGAGACTATGCTACTCTCTTGGGAGCGGATGGTTTGTTGCACCCGAACCTAGAAAAGAAAGGGTAAGGACGGCATACAAAGTTTTTGATGAATCCGAATACCTTGAGAGGTATACACAACTTCTCAACACAAAGGTCCATGAGCTCTCTAATCCAGTCTTCCTCCTCGCTCTTTCCATCAAAGACACGAACACTGCCAACCATCCGTCTATTGTTCGCTACCTGAAATAGTGCTTCAAGAAGTTCACGCTCTGCCGCCACAGCCTGATGAACCCATGCGAGCATGTCTCCGATATATCGAAGGGGATCGTGAGCGTGAAGTTCGATAGGTCGTGGCAGGCCTGAAGGTCCTCCTCTTGTTAGCGCGGTTATAAAGGAAGACATTAAGGTTGTCTGGCGAGTCTGGGACAAGAAGTTGAGGGCTTCCCTAAGCACTGTGGGATAAGCAGGAAAAGCAAATCGATAGAATAACACGACTGACGTCAACAGTTCGGGACGTTTTCGGAGTCGCTTGACACCTTCCCGCATCGTAGCAGTGACTTCAAAGTGAAGCTCACGCCCTTTTTGCCGAAATTCATGAGAACACCAACGGACTATTTTTTCGTAACCCTGTTCCAAACTTGAGGAGGTCGATGCCATGATATCTATACTAAACAAGGCATTGAGACATTGACTCTGAAGAGGAAGTTGCACAACTGACCCGGCCTGCGTTGGTCCATCCTCTCCTGACATGAGGATTCGGCAATCATCTCGAATGACCTCTGTTCTATCCATGGCAGCGAAAAAAATGGGTCCAACAGGTTCATCTCGGGATGTGATGGCCTCAGTTTCTGATTCGGTGAGCGTAAACCGAGTTAGAAAGGCTGTGACGATAGATTTTTTGTTTTCGACATCTTGTCTGAGGAAGTATTCGTGCCTATACGAGATGATTACTATAATCACATACCTCTCCTCCCGGAGGCTACCGGCTCGCTCAAGCAGAATTTTGCTTGAGTCTGTGGTTAGCTGTAGCTGGTGTTCCGCCTCATCACAACTCAACCGCATGGCACTGATATGTTGTTGCAATTCATCCAATTTCTGCGATACAATTCATCAACTACTCGTTACACCTATGAAGGACTCACACACTTGATCCACGTCGCCGAACGCCTTCAAGAATTGCTCACTACCTTGCGTGAGCTTGCTCTCCATATCCCTGCGCATGTGTCGACGAGCCTGGGCTGCCGATTCTCCAGGTATCGCTTCATTAAGCGCAACTACAAGAGAGCGATTTGTCCCATGTTCGTGGTCATCGTACTCAACATCTTCGTGTGGTAATAATTTCTGTTCGTTGCGTCTTGGAGGTTTAGAGGTCACATAAAGATCTGAGAGAGTCCGTAAGGCTTCCTTGGTCGAGTCGTCATCGAAATTGTTGCTCAAGACTTTGTAAAGCCGTACAGAAATTGGATTTCTGGCCTGAGACGCGGTAGACGGCCTACGTTCCGAATCCAGAGAAGTCGAAGTTGAGTTACGTGATAGAGCGGGAGTTGAAGGCTTCACAACAGCCATGCGTTGGGGCTCTGAAGATGCCAATTCAATCTAAAATACACCCAAGTATCCAAGTGAGTCGAGCTCGGAAGGGTTCTGTTTGTTCAATCCAAACATAACAAAACACATCTCACTCGACCGTGAGAGGTTGAAGTTAGCGTGGAGTCCAAGCTTTGATTGGCCGAGGCCCCGTTAAGCCCACTTTAAAGGCATGAACCGTTTATCGCTGGGGACAAAAATTTTCCATAAGAAGTGGAATTTTGTATGTTCATCTTCCAAACATCTTCCGTCAAGCTTCAGCTCCTCGGCTGGTGATACCACCATTGTAGATTATATTCCGACGTACGCCACACAAGTTCTGAAAGAGGTGAATCCATTATTAACATCGGAGATTTACTGATTTCTATGGTCATTTCGTGTCACGCCCGCATCATTGCATAGAATATTACATATGGCGCTGCAGTGAATCGTAACGCGAACACTCAATCGTGATCTTACAGTATACAGCAAGGTGGAAGGGAAGAACCAAAAATGCACGATTATACTCGCATCACCGAAATCTGGCTGCAGAGCTCATGGACTTTGCAAAGATACCAATCGAGCGACATTGTTGTTCATGGGTATCTTTAAAAACAAAGAAGAAGGACCATAAGTGAACTCGAATGTATCGCAACAATTAAGCTAACTTGCGGTGTCGCCGGGAGAATTTCATTAAGGGAAATTATTTCTCCTCTCTGGAACATTTCTTGAATTGTAGTACGAGAGTTAAGCCTGCACGCATGACTGGGTCATTGAAGAGTCCTTATAATAAGACACATGGGTGACCTACGCAACCTGTGGTAAATCAGACAAGTTGTCATCGAAGGGTACATTTGAGCACAATATGAACTATACTTACCAGCAATGAGTTGACGTAGACTGGATTGAATAGGGAATGAGTAAGAGGATGACAACCAATGTCCAGGACACACACTTCTTATGGCGATTGTGACAAAAGCTTGTTATTACCAGTCATCAACATCAAGGTAATTGAAAAGCTTATATGAGGACACACCAGTATCAAGGGCAGGAGAAGCAATGTAGTACTGAGGTGGATGAATGCCATCAGAAAAACAATAACAACACATGCATCACTCACACCCATCAATATGCAAGTTGCTGCAATACTTATAAATATTCCATTGCCCATACTGTACAATATGAGTACATCACAATAGATTAGTTGAATAAGCTTGCCTGTAGACTACCAGGTGGTTGATTATCTTTTCAGACCTAAGGGAAGATCATGCAAAACTCTTTTATCCCAAGGATGGAATAGAGCTTACCTTTGGAATCCACTGCGCATCCTGTTCAGGAAATAGACAATAGATGCATTTATTGTTAAATCACAGGTGATGGCCAAAGCTAAAGTAACTGAGAATGAGATCTTTCTCCCATACAAGTCAGGATCTGGTGAATTCCTTGGAAAGTAGCAATCCCTACCTGTGATTGTGGTGTCGTCATAATGTCCACCGGGGGAGAGCCATATCTGTCCTAAAGTTCAAACATCTATGTTAACATGGAATAAATCAACACAAACTGTGCACCGTTAGCCACTAAGGTGATGAACCATGTGTTTGATTCAGAACACCTAGAGTTCATGGAAAGCTGCCTCACCCAGTCCAGCACCTGGCCAAAGATCAACAAAGCTGTTGAAGAAACAGTGTCAACTTACAGAATTGTGCAAGAGAAGTGGCCAGCTATGAGATGGTGATTGGCATGTGAGGTGGGATATATAAGGATATGAGACATACTATGAATGCTACAAGGGGTTTTTGCCATTGATTTCCAATGCTGACTATGGATAATTGAGTAGGACATGTACTTTCCAATGAAAATATATAGTGCTTACGGCGATATACCCTCCATGCATAGAAGCTAATACTGTGACTTGAAATCAGTGATTTACACTAATAAGTGCGAGCACACCTCTGAACCAGAAATATAGTGATAAACTAATGGTATCAAATGAAATTGCAAACTGCAAAAGAGAAACAATGATCATGCACATCTAATGATACAGAGACCTGTCAGCTTTAGTGTTAAGATCTGCAGCATAAACTCAGATGAGGTAGACTATGCCACGTACTGCAGTTCCTCTGAAAGAAAAAAAATCAATATGACATGACCTTTCATTGATAGCATCAGACTGACAAGGTGATTGATGTGTTCTCAGACAACTTGCACATAATAAAGTCAAAGTGCATGTCTTGCGCCAGGAAAGCCCTGTTTGCAGTCTCCAAGATGCTGATACAAGATGGAAATTGAGATCATTTGACAGAAAATTTGGCAGATAGAACTCACAAAAGCACTATAACCTGTGAGCATTAAATGGTCATTGATAAACCAAGCAGAGAGTAACCACTCACTAATGCTTTCAGAAATCTATGATCGCCAGGATACGTGCGGAAGTAATATGCTGTTTGTGAGGTTGCGATCCCAAAAAGCCTAAGCTGAAGTCAGTCAGGAAAACAACGCAGGAGAATGTCCATACGCAAAACTGGTCATCACAGCTAAATAACAGAGAAAGATGAGGAACACTGAGACATTGATTGAGAGGTACATACATATAAGATATGGTCCCTCGTTCGACATCACTGTTGGAGGGTAGATACAGCTGGAGACAATTCTGGGTCTTTTAAACCACCAAACCGCTTCGTAAGCTTACTACTATCATTTGATCCTGGCGTAACCTGATATATGCTCGCAGGTTGAAATCTGGATGCAACACTACCATCAAGGCACTATGTATATTGGATCTGGTCAGGTCAGTGAGATTGATTTTAAGTGAAACTATTTCCTGAAGGACATCGTCGTCGTCGTTATTTGGATGAATTCATTGAAAAGGTGCACAAAAGCTGCGCTGTTTTGTCGCCACAGAAGAACAGAACATGTCATACAGATCTTCCCACGCCCCTCGACGCGTATCGGTGCCCATCATTTGGCCTGAAATGGCACTTGTTATTCAGACCTGTCATCCCCTCGGACGCATGCACACGACGCTACCTTTGCTAGAACAAGTAGAAGCTTTCACAAAGATGGACCCTGCGCACGCCAAAGCTTAAGCGCTGTATAAGCAGATTCTGAGCGAGACTGCAGGTAAACGCGCCTTCTCCGATCGGTTTGGTTGACAGCCGGACACCGAAGGCCACTGATCGTGACTAACGAACGACCGCACAGTGGATTCAAGATCGGATGAATCGAAAAACGAAGAGTGCGCGCAGAGTGTACGAGAGCAGGAGATGGACCTGCTTAAGCTTGGAGAGCTGCATCGCCATCAAAAGTACTAGCTCTCTCCTTGACTTTCTTGGCCGAGCTAACGTCGATTGATTAGGAACACACAGGGCCTAGCGGATGTGATATTAATAACCTCCTCCCGGGCATTCATGTCCCCCACCGCAAAAGCCGAAGCTGCCAAACTCAGCGGGTGGAAAATACGGCGAAGACGAAGGTGCGTTCCCGGTCCCCCTCCCTCTATAAAATGAGGCCTGTGCTAACGCCCCCCAGGCACTCCTAACATCTGTGCGTACCGTCGCCAACGCGATCTACCCCCCAGCACGTACTCAACCTCCAGTCCTGCATCCTCCATACAGAAGACAAGGACTACATCGCCGCGTACTCTTACTCCTTCGAACTGTTCGAGAATATGTCTACCCAAGGAGAGAAGAGGAAGCGTTGGGCACATTGAACTATTGCTTTTGTGTAAGGTTATGTTGAATTTGGTGAGTCTTCGCGGCTTTTTTTGCTTGTGTTCCTTGCTTCCCTTGCTTTTATCGTTCAGTGTCCTAGAAGTGGACTGAGGCCGCATTGACTTTCCTACCTTTCTTCTCATTTCTGTGCTCTTTCTGTAGAACTAGATTAACAAGGATTATTGTAGCCCGAACATAACGAGCACGATACTATCCGTATCATCTGCCTTTATTGTATATTTGTTTTTGTCAAGAATTGCCGTGAAATATCTGATTAAATGTGTAGCGACAGTGCTAGTCCAATAAATCATACTACGACCCCATGTATACATGATCCTCATAGCCACATTGAGAGCGCTTATGTATTGCTTTAACAGTTCTACCGCCTGACCTGATGATTAGCAAAACACACATTTCTTGATTCAATCAAGATAATCCCGATAGCCGTAGTGACGCTGGCCCCTGCGTGGTCCGTGGTAATCTATGTCGCATAGTAGTCATGGTGGAGGACATAAAGTGTCGCAGGTAGGGACGTACAGGTGCTCGTATCACGGATTGGACTGATCCCCGATACGCTGGCTAAATTGATGTAACCCTCCCTGGACACTCGAGAACCAACGCCAGCGCTGGAGACAGCCCATCGAGCGCGGCAGAAAACGCATGTCAGGTCTTTTCCACTATTCATGGAGGCGGTCTTCCCTGTTGCATTGAAAAAATGGTTAGGTAATGAGTCGGCAATATTATTCTTGCTGTACTTACACTGCTCGAAGCACTGTTTATGAAGAGCATTCCCACATTCTTCACAAAATGTCAATAGAGTCTCGCCGACGCCATGCATCCCTTCATAGCAGATGGGGCAGTCGTCATCTGACCCGGGAATGCGCCTTTTACTCGAAGACTGTGCATCTGGAGTGCCAGTAGCTTTGCCCATAGCTCGCGCGTGAGCTTCCCGAATCTGAGGATTTGCGAACGCATTCGGGGCTAAGGGCGCTTCTGCGAAAATCTGCTCCAATTCAGTTGTAAGAAGCGCCCTGTCAGGAGGTAAGCGACGACTCTAAATTTCGTAAATCTCAGAGACTGACTTTTGATACCAAACGCCTGATGCTTGTCTGACTTGAAGAACTGATACAAAAGTCAGAAAAAATCATTTTGAAATTGAGATCGATGAACCTTTCAAAAAGATGAAGAGCTAAGTGGTATTTGTCAGCGAGTAGTGATGCGGCATAGATTGTGACGACAACTCACAATGTGTTTGCAGTGATTTCCCTTGAGTGCGTCCGGACCTGCACGAGAATATAAGAAATATGGAATGTATGCAGTAAGAACCAATATGTACAGTTACAGCGAGGTTGGTGGTCGATATTTACTGTGTACACCTGTGACATGAATATTAGTGCTGCAGTTTGCAAGACAGATGTCTATCGGACGAACATTACCAGTCGAACCAAGAACGCTGAAACTCTCCTTTAGATCGCCCGGCTCCCTCTGCCTGTCAATCATAAAAAACCTAGTATAAGTTTGTTTAGTATACGAGAAAAAAAAAAGATTTTACTAGATACCTTTGTGACATGACCCGCTCCACACGGTCGAGAATATTTTGAGGACAAGAGTTCTTGAATCTGGCACCGCGTTTTTCTGGTGGTGGGACATCGGGATCAGCCTTCCTACGCGTCCTGGCAGCATTTCTGGGCCGTGATGGCCCCGGTTCCATAAGACCTGATGCGGTGGGTGGCACATGAGAACCCGTTGACATGGCCGTTGGAGCCGGTTGAGAGGATGAAGCCTTCATAGATGTGTCCGAAGACTTCGTACGCACTTTTTTCACTGGCGGCAATTCCGGTGCGGTAGAAGATGGAGATGCAGGAACGATCTCCCCTTCCCGCTCTCGTTTTCTGAGAACCATGACCAATGAGGAAGAGTCTTATAAGGGTGCTTAGATAAAGAAATGGAGAAAGCTAATGGCGATTGCGGTATTTCGAAGAGAACTGCCCAAGAACTGCTGGTTAATGATGATCGATGTTCACTGATCAGTTTGTGAAAAAGACCAGATCATAACCCTCAGCGCGTCACATGACAAATGGAGAAATGAAACTATTCCCACGGCTACGTAGCATTTGAAATGCTCGGACTTCGCAAAACCTTACGGTGGATCAGAAATAAGGTCGTCGAAAAGGCGCAACGGTTCCTCCTTACTGTTCTTGCCGCTGGACCTACTCCAAGACATGTTGCCTTTATTATGGATGGAAACCGACGGTACGCGAGAAGTCATCAGAAAAAAATCCAAGAAGGTCACAAAGAAGGCTTCTTAGTCTTACGGAGGGTGGATATGGGTTCTTACACGCATAGATTCAAGGATCACTCTGACTCTTTTAGTGACCACAGATGCTTGAAATTTGCTATCGACTGAACATAAAATGCGTGTCAGTGTTTGCATTTGCGATTGATAACTTCAATCGGCCAGAGGATGAAGTCGAGGCGTTAATGAGCCTGGCAGAAGAAAAACTTTTAGAAATCGCTTCGCAAGGGTGGGTCGTCAACTTGAATGCCCTCTTTTCTAGACGTGACCGATATTATTCTGCAGTGATCTCCTGGATAAATATGGTGTCCGATTGAATGTTGTGGGGAATGTAGCGCTACTCCCAGAATCAGTTCAGCGGGCCGTACGTAGGGCAGAGCGCATGACGCGTCATAATAACGTGTCCGTTGCTGTTGTTGTCCGGTCATTCGATTTACTGACACCATTGTAGTGCAATATTCAACCTTCACATGCCGTACTCCTCCCGTTATGAAATAACGTTGGCCGTTCAATCTTGTGTCCGAAATTCTATCGCCTCAAACGATGACCGGTTCGTCATTGATCATGTTGACCTTGCAATAACATTCACCGGATTATACTCATAGAATTGTAACAGAGGATGACATAGATAATCAGTTGCTAACTTCGCTCGGTGGCGGCCCACCGCTGGACGTTCTAGTGCGCACTAGCGGGGTAAAGCGCTTGAGTGATTATCTCCTCTGGCAGGCGAGTCTAGCTCTTGAAGTTCACTTGTCTGACAGTTGATTTCTCTACAGTGTTGCGAAGATACTCAGATCCATTTTATAAATACCTATTGGCCAGACTTTGGACTACTCGACTTGATACCCATCATTCTATCCTATCAGCGGAAAGTGTGGAAATGCTCAAGCATTCTTTGATCATACAACTAGACACGTCTTCATTCGGATTTGACGGTATGTTAAGGACTTTTTATGATCTTGTAATCTATGGATTAGACGAGAAGACTTTGATTAGTTTGAGCGTACCATTTAACCGTTGTACTCACAAGCTCCCCATAAGGCCCTTGTTGGATAATCCACCCCTTTTTCCATCCACCTGGAGAATGTGTGAGCATGGAGAATACTAAGAGAGCCCAATCCTGAATTACAGAATACAGAATCAACTAGGCTCTTTGTGTGTTGTTGCTAAACCGGCGAGTTGACACAGAAGGCATGAGACCTGTCAGAAGTAGCCGTTGTACAGACACGCTATCATCGCTACCTCCTAACTGACTAGATTCCACTTTTGAGCGCCGAACATTCTAGACCCTCCATTAAGGTGGTTTTACGCACACGAGACGCTCCTTTGGGAACGACGTTGTAGACGAAATTGCCTAGTGTCCAAGTCCTTTGACACCGAAGTTCTCTGAAGTGCGTAACTGCAAGTCAGCAGGAACTGGACGGATATGGGTAGAAATGTGCACGGGGTGATAGTACAAGATTGGCATGGCTTGAGGGGTACCGTGATCGTGGCGTCCAGAAGCAGGGATTCGGGATATCCTAGGACGTTGACCTATTTCCCAGGATGATGACGGTTTACATCAGTCACCAGTGCATCTCTTATGACTTCAATTGATAAAAATAAAGGATTGCCAAAAAGAAAAGAAAAGAAAAAACAGAAATGGAAAAAACATTAGCGTGAAACCGGGCGACCTGGAACTTTGGACAGTCAAAAGTTAAATCCGAGGGCTATACCACAGAACTTTAAAGACAAGAGGATAGGATGAAACTATGCTGCCAGAGCGGTTCAATGAGATTACGAGTTAGTACATATGTCCTTGTGGAGCTATGAAGATCTGTTTCAATCCCAGAAACACTCACGTATTGAAGATGAAATTTCAAGGACGTTTTGATCGCTCTACATAGACACAGGAAACTTCTGTTCCGTCACCAAACTAAGCCAAGTGTCCATTGCGTTCCAAATATGTTGTTGTTCCTCGGTCCACTCTTCATTCTTTTCCTTCACACACACCGCACATAATCCTGCCCCCGCCCAATCGATGCCTTTAATGCGCTCCAGAGTTTCGAGGGGCTTATAGACTCCGTCGTCTTCAATGGCGGGCTGTATCACCAAGGTCATCCAAGTATCCGCAAATACATCAGTACATGCCATATGTGGAGTTGTCGCAGGCGTGAAGAGGATGGGCGTGAAATATTCAATGATTCGTTCCATAAGTTGCGCGCAAAGCTTTGCATCGGTTTGAGAGAGTGCTCGTCGGGAATGAGTGGCCGCACCAGCGTTGACTATGTCCGGTTCAGACAGTGAAGGCGAGGATCCATCAGCAGATTGCGTAGAATCGGACGCTATATCGAAATGAGAACCTGGAGATGTCACAAAATAGTAGTACAAGGCTTTTCGCATCTGGAGATTTCGTTCCAGAAATATCCGTCTCACAAGGCAATATTTTGTAACTCACCAAAGGTAATTCGTATTCGGTAACTAGTTCCAAGGCCTCCTCGGGATCATCAGGAAGAAATCCGGGCGAGTACTCTTCTGGTATAATCGAAATTAACCGTTTCATTGTCAGAGCATGTATCGATGGGAAATCGAGCTGTTTAGGGCTGGACACTCGGAGAGCAGCGGCCAATCGAGGAAATTGATTTTCCGAAAACAGAGAACTGCACGTATATTTCAGAATGTGTAAGCTTTCCAAACCGTCTTTGAGACTCACGCATCGTGGTAGAGATGTTCTAATAAGACTTCAAGGTCCTTGGCTCGGACACTCCGACTTTGATCAACAGAAATATATGAGTCGAATGCGAGATCGGAACCGTCATTTACGCTAGCGGAGGCATGGGTTCCAGCAAAGAAGCGCGAATGACGCGAGAGAAGCGACTTGTGAACCTTGAAGACCTGGTTTTCGACATGAAGGACGATGGAGCCGTCGTTGAACCAGAAAACCGGATGTTTCATCGCAGAATTGTAGAGCGTATCTGCGTGTATTGTTCAAGAAAGATATCATTTGTAGCTTTCAAAAAACTCACCTGTAGATCCCATTGACAGACTTTTCATACGGGTTCAGCGCAAAGTGAGATTGCTTGTGGAGGTATGGGAATCAAGGGGCATCTTATCTCTACATCTTATCGAGACGGCTACCCGGCTCGGAGAATCAACCTATCGACTGCACAGTCGTCAAGGCTGGAATGTACTTGCACTATTTCTCTTACTATCCACCTGCAGAACAGTCTTAAAAGGACGGCGACGAATATACAGCGAAAAAGATATACTCGGGATTGGGAACAGTATTTCAGAGTATATCTTTATACGTGTGTGTATTGCCTGTCTGCGCATTGCCTACCTCGTATCCGTTGCCTACACGCGCTCTCTACTCTTTCCCCCCTTTTTTGGACTGTTTGCTGCTGCCGAGGCATTTTCCTATTTTGCTGTATATGTTCCACGCAAGAAAAGACTCCAACACGTATGGTTACTCTTAGTTGGAAGCGTTCATCTCAACAAACGTCAATGTAGATTTCAAAATATACGTCCCCTCAGCTCAGATGGAGAAATCTGAACGAAAAACCCTTTTCCCCAAATGCTCAGTCGGCGGTTCAGTTCGTGCTGAGAACGCTTTGTTTCCAAGGGAGTGATTACTTCCTATAAAATACAGCGTCAGGACGTCACTCAATGGCTCTTGTGGGCCTTGTTCTCTTGTCTTCCTGAAGAATTCCAGGACAACTGGAAAGATGAGCTTGATGCTTATGTCGAGACCGTAGGGAAGCTCCTTGATCAGGGTCTACGGGACGAAGGAGAATCTACTGTTAAAACCATGTGTTTGACGGCTGGATCCCGTCACGTGCACCGACCACTGCTTTGGTGTTTTGTGAGTGAGAATCGCTGTATCCTTGAGCTCGGGCTGGATTTCAATTGAGTACAGATTGTCTTCCTCGTGGACACTATCACATTCATCAAGTTACTCAAGTTACTCTATGTCGGTTTCAGACATCATACTTCGAAACAAAAGTGGTTTCAAACGTTTCCTCCTCGACCATTACTCTCCATCTTTTCCAGAAACGCTGGAAGCGAACCTGATATACTCCTACCTCACTGGTATCGCCCACACAAGTCATCGACGAAGCTGCCTGTTGTATTCCTACATGGCATTGGTGTAAGTACCACTGCAATATTGTCCGAAGAAGGTTGGAATCATGAAGATGCTTACAGATTGGTCTCCACCCATACATTCCTTTTGTCCGAGGCTTGACTCATGAACCTGAAGTCAGTATCATTCTCGTCGAGTTTCTCCACATCAGCATCCTGTCCCGCCAACCTCACTCAGCGCCTCAGCCCTCAGTAACATCCTTGAAAGTCTCGGCATCACCCGTATTGTCCTCGCGCTCATTCTTATGGCACCTTCGTTACTAGTTGTATCCGGCGCGACTCATATACCTCTCAATCAGCGCGCAACCCGCCCGACCTTTCATCCTGTCGTTGCTAAGATAATATATCTGATGCTCATAGATCCCATTCCGCTGTTGCTCCATCTTCCGCCCGTGGCATATAATTTCCTCCGCCGCCCACCGTCCTCCGCTGCGGAGTGGCAATTGTGATACTTCGCTAGCACGGACCCAGACATTGCGCGTACGCTTGGATGGGCATTTTTCTGGACAAAGGGCGTGGCGTGGAAAGAAGATGTGCGCAGGTGGATGCACGCTGAGCTAAACAGTCATAGGCGCAATGTCACAGTAGTGCTTCAGGAGCGGACCAGATTGTGACTTGGGGCGGAGGGGGAAAACGACCAGGAGACAGACTAGTGCTGTTTTACCCTGGTCTAGATCATGCTACCGTGTTTGATACACCAGAGCGGCAAGCAAGGATGCTGGAGGTCGTAACGCGCTTTGTGCAAGGCTAATGACAGACCAAATCTTATATTAAAGAAAGGTTTAAAATCCTCTATCCCTACTATGGCTACCGTGACAACATGATCTCTCAGTTGTATGGTTCGATATCTTGCGAAAAGATGACAAATGTTTGATACCTTCAGCAATTCATTTTTCAGAGCTCCTGATGGGAATAAGACTGCTCCACCACCGTATTTCGTGTATGTGTACCAATAATCAGGTCATGGCAAAGCTGTAAGCTGTGTGACTATATCGAGGCCAACGCAATTGGTCAGATCAATTTAGTTTACCATTTCAAGAGGCTATCTACGTGCTCCCAGAGAAAGCACTAGCTTGTATCTGGTAGAGCTTTGCATATTCTCCATCGAGCGTCATGAGTTGCTCGTGAGAGCCAGACTCTGCTATACCACCATCCTTCATGCATCTGTGTCCGATTTTATATTACACGGTCTACTAGAAATGAGGGAGAACATACATAATGAGGTCGGCATGCTTGGTGAGATGGCCGAATCGATGAGTCACAAACACCATGGTTTTTCCAGTCCTGCTAGCAATGAGGCGATTGAACATCTGATATTCGGCTTCTGGATCGAGCGCTGAGCTTGGCTCGTCGACGGCAACGAAGTTAACATGACCTGAGTTGAGATGCATGAATGTGCGTGCCCTAGCGAAGGAACCGTTCAATAATCGTGTCAACTCGAACAAGCAGAAGGAACGTCTTACGCGACGAGGCGTTGCTTCTCCCCGCCTGATATGTCAATTTTTTTCGACAGGGTTTTCATGTGCTTCTGCAAAGGGTGCTCAGGATCATCAGGTATATTGAAACTGTAGATGCTGTTTCTTGGGTTCAAGATCGTGTCGAAACCGTCTACAAACTTTGCAATAAATTCTGTGGTACCGCCTTGCTCGGCAGCCGCAGCGACTGCGGCTGCATCTGTCGAACGGTCCACATCTCCGAATGCGATGTTCTCGTAAAGTGACAGCGGGTAGATATTGTGGTCTTGCGTGAAAGAAGCCATAGTGCGACGGATATCTGTGGGGCAGTACTCCTGCGCAGGAATACCATCGATGAGTAGCGTTCCAGAACTAGGATCATATAACCGTGTAAGCAACTTGATGATCGTAGACTTTCCGCTTCCATTTGCGCCAACGATCACAACAAGCTGCCCAGGTTTGATATTGAGAGAGAGGTTTTTCAATGCGGGCAATTTGTTCTTGCTTCCTGGATATTCAAACAGAACATTCCTGAAAAGTCATGAAAATTGGAGTCAAAGAAGGGCTCAGTAACTGACTTGAGTTCAAATGCCATCCCATCTGTGCTGGTCTGTGGGCTTGGATATGGAACATCCCCCTCTGGAATCTTGCTTAGCCTCTCCGACAATGCGTAAAGGTTTTTTAATTTCGTTGTGTGGCGACGAAATGATCGCATATCTCGAAGGATGGATTGCAAAGACCATCGTAGCGTGGACGAAGACTGCTGTAGAACAGCGATTGATGCAATGGAAAATTTGGAAGGGCTGATGATGACATTGACCGCACAGTATACCTTTACCAATATTTGGTTATCGAGGGGTCATCAATTCTAAGTAGCTCACCATAGGGAGATCATTGGCCATGTAGGAAACAACTTCAAAAAGGAAAGAACCTCTCCGGTCCAGTTGCATCCAATATTCATCTGTACACGTCTCCCCAAGATTGTTCTTGGCCTTCTCATATTCTGTAGATGGGGGACTTACATCAGTATTGATATCTTTAGCAAGGAGAACTTGAAAGCCTACCATTCATAATGTGGTTTCTCAAGTTCCCAGTTATGAAATCCTGCCGGTAAGTGTCCGTGGTGAGAGCATAGAGGGCATCCATGCGTTGATATTCTTTGTGCTTTAGATTGACGACCCACACTAATTAATGGTTAGCCTTATATTACACCCCGGTATACGATTCAAGCACGCACTTTTGGACCATATATCCTCCCAGAATAAGATTCTCAGCAACGGTCGAGTTATGCAAAGTAGTGCGAAAACTGGGCCGCCATTGAACCGTGAAACATGTATGATCAGTGCAAGTTGGCTGAGAGAAGTCAGGATCCCCCCAAGTAATGAAACGATCGTGTCGAAAGCCTCCCATGCATCATCCGGGGATATAGATACTTGGCTTTCGGGATCTATTGGACGAAAACTGTTCGTGACATAGGTAAGGTCTATGAACCAAGGAACCCACCTTGCGCAGTCGAAAGGTCTGTATTCAATCGTGCTTTGTGAGAGCAGAGAATGGGATTTTCTGCCTTTATTCCTGAAGATACAGCACCTACCTCGCATTATATACATTTCATAGTACTGAAGAACTCGAGTTTTGAATGCTGGAGTATAGTTGCTCCTGAGTGAAAGAGATTCATGAATACCAAAGCTTCCCACAAAGCGGACCGAGGATTAACTCACGTCCACCAGTCAAGAGTTACAACAAATGCAGCGCAGGACAAATGACTGAAAACTGCCATGAGAATGGCAAAAGTATCTGCTTTTCCATCACGTATGCCAGCTTCAAGCTAAGCAGTTTGTCAGTGAAGTTTCCTTTGATGACAGAAAGGAAATCAACCAACAGTTTGCAGTAAACTGGACGATAGATGCATCAATATGGCCGTTTCGACACCTTCCCAAAGCTTCGACAGA
>JABAKA010016132.1:4339-28046 GCA_018857285.1 Termitomyces sp. Mi166#008 | reverse complement strand
TACATTCCCAGTCCTGTCAATAGCAGTGTCTCTGGGTCTACACATCGACACGACTGTGAGTGCCTCCAGTGACGGCCTCGGCTTCCTGCTCGCTCTTGCCTCCATGCCTCTCACTCACTGCCTGCCTTGGGCCCACCAGCGCCCTCATGCCTGGCTCGCCTGCCACTCGCCGCCTCCTGAGGAAGGGGGCTGAGTGGTGGGTGGTGGCTAGGGTTCCCACAGATGGCTGATCCCCTTACACTGCCCAAGAATTGCTTGAATGCATCCCATAAGTTGTGGTTCATCTCACCTGTGGGCTGTCATTGGATTTCTAACTCTTCTCTCCCTGTGGCGCCGCTGAAGCTCCTCATCTTTGTGCATTTCTAGAGGAAACCCATAAACCATACATCTCTTTCAACCTTGAAAGGATCTGCATGTTTTGACCAAACGCACTCAGCAGTACTCAGCAGTAGCGATATTAAATGACATCGTTGGAAACAAATCTGGGGTGCAGCTAGCTACTGGCTAGATTCAAAGACTTGTCAGGTAGAATACAAAGTACATACATAGTAAACTGGAACATAAATCAGAGCTTCCTCTGCAAGTCTTTGTGCATAACTAGCATGTTCGAGGAGTTTCTGACCTTCAGAAAACGAGAAACTTTCTTCACACGTATTATATCATACACAGCCTTTTCAATCGGGTCTCTCATTCGAATGTTCTGTCCCTGAAAATGTATGAGCAAGCCTGAGTTGGAATCCGGAAACAATGCACACACCATTGGGGTTTGTGCTGTTGACATGATCGCAAACAACGTTCCACGTGGGACAAGCCCACACCTATGTAAGTTGCACTTTCTTTCAGTGCAACTATAGTCCCATGCTGGACATAGTGAGATCAAATCAAGATTCAAAAATAGATATACTAGCTAAACTTACCGGGAATGGTTTGCTCAGATCACAGGTTCGTACTACGGGTCGAAAATTAGAGTGTTTGCGGAGTTTTGAGTCGACTTGTTTGGCCAAGATATCTCCAACATTTTCATAAACCGTGAACTCTAATTCACCCTCAATTCTGTAACCAATGTTGTTAGTACTCTGAGGATGATTCTCGCCCTGATCACAAAAAAAAAAAAAAAAAAAAAACAGGAGTAATCATAAGAAACATGAATGTCAAGTTGCAAGTATGAACATACCGTGAGATTAGTCGATTGACCGTTGAAGACAGTGACAGAATGACCTGCAGGGAGTTCATGAACCTTTTCGGTGTCGAGGCAGTGAATGCGTGGAGGCAAAGGATGTTTGATTCTAACGCCAACAGACCATGTCAGTTGACATATTGTATTGTTCTGATAATCCAATGCAAGTCAGCATGCCATACACAGATTAGTAGATAGAAACTTGGAGAGTGGCATGAACCTGATAAATGTCGGATATCTTTTCTGGGGTTACAGGTCGATTCATGACAAGGATGAACGAGGGAACTGGGCTGAGCAATAAGCAATTTGGATGGAAGCTGCGTTCTTATAGCTATCCTCGCGACATCGGGATGGAATCGGTTGATCTATCTTCAGATCTAGAGATTGTCAAGGAATCGATGGGGGCAATACGTACATATGTTAAGCCATTCGGGAGAAAGCGATGAGAACCAGGTGTCACTCATCACGGGTCAACGATCAGGTACAATAGCCATCATGATTCACGTCATTGACTTCCAAATGTTGGTCCTCTACTCCTTGGATATGATCATTGGTTCCATAAGGTATTGAAATATCTCCTTGGTATTGGCTGCAAAAATTACCGGCCGTGGACCCTGGTGGACCGCGTGGAGATTGATTGTTCGGATGAACAAGTATAAAAGGCTTCAAACTGATGGGGCAGGTGTCTAAAGTAGAATTTGGACTTGATTTAAAACGGATTGAAAAATTGTAAAGGCTGGTTTGCCGAGCTGCCTGTTGTCAGTTCGGAGGTTCACGACTTGATTTTTAATGGGATCACAGATTACAAGGGTCTGAAGAGGTCTCCAGGATCTCTTGCAATTGCCAGATGCGTTCTGAAGTGAGCTAAAATTAGATATTGGCGATGCGCTAGAACGTCGACATCAGTCGACGTCATCATCACGCAAAACAGTATGAGGACTGCTCAATTCTAAGGTTAACTGCCCTACATCTGTTCGTTATGCATTCATATGTGGTGCTCTCATCTCTCATGACTTTCAGAATGTTCACCGCGTGATCAAGTCATCTTCAAATTCCAGTCACCTGGACTGATTATTTGTTAACTGTTTACCGTGTGATCAAGTCATCCTTAGAGACTTCTCTTGATCTAGGACCCACGGGCTTCCACCCAACCCGGAACGTGCCGATGGCAATAATACCCCTTTCTCGTGCAAATTGACATCGCCCTTTCTCAGAGTCCGAGCTGCGTTCGATTACGCCTGTCCCGGTTAATCAGTCTCCTCACCCCTTTAACGCAACAGCTCCTTACAAAACTACTATAATCTCCCCCTCTTCCCCGGGACTCGGTACTTGAGTCTCACGACCCTGTTTTGAAAATCGTTATGACTTATTCATACCCGAACAAGACGATACCATCTCTCGCCGTCCTGGTTTGGGTTGTACAAAGTTCAACCCTTAACCGTGACATGAGAAACTCGCGTGGATCTTGATCATATGTAACTCATGTGAAATAGGAAATAAACATGAACCAAATGGCCGCAGAGCCCGCTACTTCGTATACGTATTTCAATCATTCCCCATGCCTCTTGCCGCCGACCTTCGTTGGCTCCTTGAGGCATGATGACACTCAAGTAAAAAAGGATAAAAGGAGTTTGACCGACCGTCGTGGGAAGTGCACGTAATCAATCACTCGAACCCCCGCAGCGGGAATTTGAATCATGACATTGAGCCCAGTTACCTTGTCCACGTATCAAAATGGTCGGTGGCATTACATTGCTCATAAGACAATCTTGGCTTACTATTCTGGTTCTTTACAGGCTCTCGATGTGTGTGCTGCACGACAGGACAGGAGCACCTCTACTTCATGTGATTCCTCCGAGTGTAATGACACCCTTGACTCCGTGCTACGAACTTCTCTGTGGCCTCACGATCCCGAATTCCACCAATTAGCCTGCCGAAGAATTGTTTGGTGGGATTCGCATCGTGTCCGAATGTGGCTCTTGGAAAATGGTTACACACTGTACCTGCGATATCCTTCTGAAGGAGATTATGCATTTGGGATGTATCCGGTCAATTCAGAACACAAGGAGAATATATTTCCCTTTGCAAATCATGAGGGGCCGGAACCTGATGATGAATCTCTGCCAACTCTATATGGATACACAGGTTTCGTGGTGCGTATGAACCTCTTGAAAAGAATTACGCTCATGTCCTCTCCAGGGAAACATTGCTTTCGCTCAGAACACCGAAGGACAGCACGTAGCTTTCAAGGCAGTCTTAGACGGCAGCGAAGAGTTTCGTATTCTCGAATACCTTCATAATCAAGGAGTGCCTCGATCGATCGATGATTTTCATCATGTCATACCTGTTCTGGACGTTCTTCCTTTCGAAGGCCACTGGTTGGCTGTTATGCCTAGGTATGCTTTAACTGCCATAGATAGTCGGCTCATTGAACAACGCGGTAACTAGGTGGGGTATTCTTCCCCTCTTACCCCGGTGTGGGAGTTTGGAGGAAGTATTTCACTTTATACATTGTCTTTTGAAGGTTACTTTTTTTCTATCCTTGTATAGTCAACTTTAACCAATGTACCAGGGATTGACCTACCTTCACAGGCATCGTATCGCTCATGGAGTGCGTTTTTCGAGGTCACAAACTTGACAATTCTGAATTTTTTGTCATTACAGGACATCAAAACGGACAACATACTCGTTAACCATGTCAACGTTGATCACTATGATTATTGCAACTACTACCGTCAGTCTCTACGTTTTCAAGGTAAATTAACGTATGCTTTCTATGACTTTGGTTGTTCTACAATGTTTCCACCTTCAATGCCCCTCGATGAATGTCGTCTTCCAAGCCACGTTTCCTTCAACACCTTATATGATCAGGTCCCAGGAGATACGTTGCAGGGAGAGTTTGACTTCAATCCTTTCCCTTTTGACGTCGGAATGTTAGGTGTTATGTTCTGCAAAGAATTTCAAGTCAGTCAATCTGTGCATCCTTTTCCGTCAACGCCAATTTTCATTCCTTCTCTTGTAGCATATGACACGCACTGTTCCGATGCTGGCACCCCTTTTTGACCGAATGACCACTCGCGATATTACTCGGCGATTCAAGGCTTCAGAAGCTCTGCAATTCTTCGAGGAACATGTCATTCCTTTGACACCCAAGCATGTATTATCATTAGCAGCACCTGGTCTACCCTACTCCTCTCTGCCATATGACTACTATGATCGTTGGGAGTCCCTTGACCCGGATTTTGTAAAAGAATGGGCGGCTTACCGCGAGCCTCCCGTTCCACCCCATATTCGCATCCTCCGGGAGATCTGTTTATATCCGTGGGTCTTTCATATAGTTAGTTCCATACGCCGCATTGCTCGGATTCTTTGCCGTGGGTGGACTATCCTCATTCGCATATTACCTCAGAAATGGTAAATGTTGTGTTAGGGAAGTAAAACAATTTTATTGTCCTATGGATGCCTTGGAGGTGACATGGAACACCATGAGCTGATTGTCGACATCTATGCCAGCATCAAACGGTTGGCCAATGGGAAATGCCATGGGTGCTTAGGGAATCATTGTCTGACTGTGGATCGAACATGAGTGCATGACATGTGTGTAGGGGGAGAACAATTGCACAGCAGTGAAAAGGAAGCAGTCATCGGGAAAATCGTGATCATCGACCGAGGTAAGAGCGAGGGATTCCCACATCGATAGATCGACGTCGCCTGGGGCAGCTTTGTCAAGTCCGTACAAACCGAATTAGGGATCTGAACCAACGTCAACAACAGTTCTCAGCGATAGGGAAATTAAATGACGCGGTCCGAAATTTATTCGGGCGCAGCCGACCGGCCATTGGGGCAGATTTGATTCGAAGACATTGTCAAAGTAAAATCAAAAGCAGTAAACTTGAAAGTAAATCAGGGCTTCCTCTGCAAGTCTGTGAGCGTAAGTGGGGTACAGTTATGCCATAAATTGCGAAGAGATACAACATTGCAGAGGACCAACTATCGACCTGCTAAATGTGCACCAGAACACCCATGTAAACGTTGTGTGGGACGAGGGAACGGAGCTGGGGAAGGAGCGAGGTTAGTAGGACGATGGGAGAGAGGGAATGTACGAGGGAAAAGGCGTTGGCGAAGAAGGCGTAGATGAAGAGGATGATGTCGATGAGGGAAGCGCGGATTAGAAAAGAAGATATTAGGATGAAGATGAATGAATTTGTAGGCGGAACTCTCCCCTGAATTCAAGAGCTATGTGGAAGCCATGCAGAAGATCAGAGAGGTTGCAACTCCGGACACGCAAGGAAGCCCTGGAGGTGTTGGAGGACTACGAGCCAGTACGCTGATTTTATTCGATGTCTCAGCGAGTCAGATACTCGATAAGGATGTGACTGTTAGGCAGTTTCTTCTTACAAACCTTAATCCGTTCACATCGAACGAACCGTTTACTAAATTCCGCGTCCCACTAGATACGCTGGTGACAGGTATATATTACGTTTATGCTCTGATAAACGGCACGCTGAGAATGATTTAGGCCTGTCGAGTTTAAGAAACTTGTCGAGGACTTTATACGGAAGTGTAGCGGAACGTGACCTAGAGTCTCCCATCAGCCAAGTTACAGAAAACATATGATACTTACCCTATTGATCCCGAGACTGCCCGTAGTATAAAAGCCTGACCATCCCTGCCCAAGGCTAGTGCTCCCATCAGTGTTAGAAAGCTGACAGTGATAATCATGAAGCTGCCCTCCATCATTTTCAAGCCAAAGAAGAAGACACCAGTTCTGCGAGAGGCAACCATCAAGACTAGTGAGAGTGAGGAAGAGGGAGGGAATAGAGTGGAGAATTGAGAGGAGGTAGAAGTCCCAAAGGTAGGTGCTTATTTATCAGGATTATGCCTACCATGGGCAGGAGGAGAGCAGGATGGCTCCTGACACCTTTCCCAACCAGAAGGACCTCCTAGTGGAACTGGCCCTCCCGATCGTCTGGCTTTGATTTGGTGGATCTTAGACCTTGTAGATGCTGTGAAGAGGATGAAGCAAACGTGCAAATTGTGAGCCCATAAGCATAACCACAAAATGCCGGCATGTCACCTGTCATGATTTACTTCCCTTCTTCCCGAGAATATCCTTCAACAATGACCCTTCATTAACTCCCAAATCTATTATTCTATCAACTTTTTGTCAATGGGTGGAAGGGCTTTCTTCGCAATCTTAGGCCCGGGCTCATTTCCCCGCATACCACTCCCAATCTATAATGCATTGAAAAATCGCTTGCTCCCCCGTCTTCAAACGCTCTATCAGCGCGCTATCGTTCCCCGTGAAGCTCCTGGAAAGCTAACTTTTGGTGACTTGGACATCCTCGTGACTGGTCCAAGAACTTCTAGCCTATCGTCGGGTCAGACTAATCTCCCGCATATCATTGTGCAGGATGTCATTGGCTCCCGACACTGTTTACGGCACTGTGCAGGAAATAGTACTGTTAACTTTGCTGTTCCGATACAGCCTGGGGAATGGGAAACGTTCGGCCTAGGAAAGGAGGAGGAAGAAATACGTCAGGCTGCGGGCGGGCATATATACTACCAAGTCAAGATGTTCATGTGCTCTTATATCACTGGACTCAACGGTCTGCCAGGTCGATGTCAACACGTGTGTGGATGAAGCAGAACACGAACGAATTGCCTTCCTCCATGGTTACGGTGACCTGGGGGTAATGATGAGTGTGGTTGCAAGGAATGCTGACCCGGCGCTGGTTCTAGGAGAAAAGGGACTGAGGGTACGCCTATTCACGATGTGTCATGCAACTCAGCTTCACATCTTAATTCTCTAGCTTTCATTTCCTCCACAACCACACTTTGAGCTCAGCCAGTCCTTTGATGACATCACGAAATTTATGGGTTGGTCCATGGATGCATGGAAGGCAGGATTTCGTACAAATCACGAGGCGTTTGAATGGGTAGGCTCCTCCCACTTTTTCAATCCTCAAGGCTTCCGTACGCACGGCAAAGGTATCACGAAAGTCCGGGCACAGCGAACCATGCACACTGAATTCGTACAGTGGGCAGCAGAGAAGGCGGCAGCCGCTCCTCCAGAGACTCAACATGAAGCCCATATGACGACAATCGAAGAAAGGCAGCTTGCTTTTCGAGAATATGCACTAGCTTATTTCAAGAAGAAACAGGAATTCGATATGATGGTCCATAAACAAAGCGAACGGGCACGTTTGAAAGAGGTCTTCAATGGCTCAACTGTCCGCCACTGGACCAACCTTGGTGAGGACTGGAAAACCCTCAAGCTAGTAATGGACACCGTGCGAGAGGAACTCGGAGGTGACGTGGGTGTTCTGAAGCTGTATGACGAGTCAGGCGAGTCGGGTGTCAAGCGTTTCGTATTAGAGGTGCAGAAACAATTGTCTCTCAGAAGCACCACATGAACAAGTAGCGCTGTCGCCAACTATTATGTTTCCTCGTTGTATCTTGTATAATTCAATCCCTACTCAGTTGAATCACACTGTTTCTCCTACGAAGTCGGAGTCTCAGCCGAGTTCGTTCGTTGGAGTGTGCCTTATCCGATGTCAGGTGCGATATTATAGGTCTGCACAAAACTATCATTTCATCAACGCTAACAACACAACGAATGTATACCTCGGGGATAGCAACTGGCAAACTGTTCACCCCGTTTACCTGCCATCATTGGAGGAATAACTAGATGCAGAAAAGGAGACACATTGGCATTTGCATCAGGGTGCCTCGTCGCTCAGGAAGACATATTCCCTCGTGGATAAGCCAAACTTGATCACTAAGGATTTCAGGTCAATACAGGCGGAAGAACTCTTAGAAACAGATTACCGACCATCACCAGTTTTCAGCTCGTAATATCTTGCGGCTGGAATAGCTTCATCATTGACATGTGTCCCATTCGTTGACTCGAGATCTATTATAAAAGGTCTGTGAAAACAGCGGTGTCAATTATCTACCATACGCGCAAGTGAGATACAGACTTGATCAGTGATTTTGAGCCTCCAAATTCATCCCTCTCGTGAATGTTACGGTCTGGAAGGAATGAATCAACTTCGGTGACGCAAATGCAAAATGCTTCGTACACTGTATGGCCGCATGCTGCTTTGAACATGAAGGATGGTCCAAAGCAATGTCTGCGACGAGATGGTCTCTGCCTATCAAGTAGGCACTCTGTCTGTTGATGTGAAGAAGTTCTGCGCAAAGTGGAGCGTAAATCAGTCCTTCGTTTATCTGGCACGAAACACAGCACTAACCAACTTGCTCGCTGCCTTTGAAGACGTACAATCTCCACCCTACCGTTGGCTTGCGCGCTTCCGGAGGTTCATTGTACTTGAGAACCGTGCTGTTTCCATCGGAAGTTTTCACGGTGTTCGTTTCTGCGGCAAGAAGCCCAGACGGTTTGAAATTGGGCTTTGCCTTGTTTTCAGGCGGTGGTGAGCGAGAGCCTGATCTAGACCGTGGCCGCTCAGAGTCGGGTCGTGAGGAACGGTGCCGTGGAGATGCGGAGCGTCGAGAGGATGACGGGCCAGAGCGACTACTGTAGCCTCTAGCCCTGTCCCCGTTCCGCTCTCTACCAACGTCATATCGCTCGCGGTCACGAGCCCTCTCCCGTTCTCGTTCTTTCTCGCTATAGCCCCAGCGGTCGTCATCCCTTCGCGATCGTCTACTTCCTTCTTCGTCCCTGCTTAGCCCACGATCTTCATAGCCGCGTCTTTCGTGTCCATGACCAGAGTCGCGTTTATCGCTGTAACTATTGGAGTTTTCGTACTCCCTTGGTCTATCATTGTATCTTGAACGGTTACGTGGTGGTGAAGGTGAGTCCCGAGGCATACTTGGCAGTGAATGAGTAGCAGGCCAATGCTTTGACTCGGACACGCTTCAAGGAAGCGTGCGAACTTGACCGGTCACCAGACGACCTGACTTACATACGTCTTCTCTTGAATCACTATAACGTTCTAACGCAAGTCGCGAGTCCTTGCAAGGACGCACAGCTCCGACATCCTTGGACTTTCTAGACTACGTATGACCCAAGTTCCTGACTTGCAGTCACGCAGTTCGCTGGCCCTTTGAATAATTACGTGCCTCCTCTCAGAAACAGACTCAAAGCTTTTTCGGCAATGGCCTGTGAGTTTTTTCTCCTGACTTGTCTTAATCTATGTCAACATTGCTACATCCGCGAGATGTGATCATATTTGATTCACACTCCAATAGTCAAGAAATCTATCGTGTCTTCGGATTGCAAATTGAATTTGACAGTCTAGATACATACCGGCATGCAGCACTTTCAGATGAGTCTTGCTGGTCTCACTAGAGTAATCGCTCCGGAAATGTATCATGATACATTTAGATGCATTCCTCAAATATAGTTTTGCCTGGAAGCATCTATGTTTCTCTCTTCCATAATTTCTTTTTAGAGTTGCCGACTCCTGACCAACTCCTGGAGTTTTCCCGGATCACTCTCTGATAGCACGGGTCATTGAACGGTCCAGACCAAGGCTCTTAACCGGTGATCCCATGATTAGACAAGTGTTCTCGAGAGCTTGAAGCTTAGTGCACCATCACTTCCACCATCAAGTCAGCGATATGGCTACAGTTGACCTCAAAAGCTCTGAGTGGTCTTCCTATATGTTAGGTCTTTATACCAGCCGTCAAGGACCGAAGCCGTTGGGCACCGTTGCCTTCGAGGAAATCAAAGAGAAAGCCAAGGAAAAACTAAAGAATTACCCAGGTAAGCGCTTTCGTTGCATGATCCTTACTCGTTGTAATCGTGTCTCCTAGGTGCTTTCCTTTATGTGGCAGGGAGTGCAGGTACACAGGCCACCGAACGCGCTAATCGGCAAGCATTGGATAGATTCGCTATCGTGCCTCGTATGCTGGTCAATGCGACGAAGCGCTCACTAGAGGTATGACTTCTATCAAATCGATCACGCCCACGTACCCACCTGGTTGCTAGACTACCATCTTTGGCGTCACTCATTCCTCGCCGATCTTCATTGCTCCAATAGGCGTTCAAGGCATATTCCATGGAGATGGAGAGCTTGCACCTGCTTCTGCTGCAGGAAGACTCGGGGTCCCTTTTATCATGAGTACGGCATCATCCCGGAGCATCGAGGAAGTTGCTGCAGCTAACGGGAGTGGTCACCGGTGGTACCAACTCTACTGGTCTATATACTGTTTCATTTCGTCAGAACGAAACTAATACCCCTTCTCCTTAGGCCCCGAACCAACGACGTGACGCTCTCGATTCTTAAGCGGGCGAAAGAAAATGGTTTTACGGCATTGGTAGTCACTCTGGATACGATGACACTTGGTTGGCGCCCTCACGATCTCGAGAGAGCGTATATGCCATTCGGACACGGCGTTGGTATCCAAGTCGGGCGCTCCGATCCTGTCTTCATGGCGCGATATGGTCGCGAACCTGTTCATGAACGCCCTGATTTTCCTTACGACTCAGAGGAAAAGAATAGACTGTTCCTGGCTGGAGATGAAAAGACCCGAGAAAGCGTCTTTTTCGGTGCGGAATGGTTGAAGGAATGCAACTCTGGTTTGTATCGTGACTGGGAAGACGTCAAGTTCTTGAGAGAGAATTGGCAAGGCCCCCTCGTTCTGAAGGGTATTCAAAGCGTGCTTGTACGTGCTTAACGTCTCTATTTCCGCGCCCATCTCTGAACCAAGGGGGACAGGATGCGGAGAAGGCGCTTGACTACGGCGTTAATGGCATCGTTGTTTCCAATCACGGTATAGCATTCGCAGTCGTTATATGTTCTGCTCTTATTTTTCTTGGATGACGCAGGCGGACGCCAGGTGGACGGTGCTATTCCATCAATCTACGCTCTTGAGAACATCATGAAGTCGGCCAAAGTGAAGGAGGCACAAGCGTCTGGGAAACTTACTGTACTGTTTGACTCCGGTCTTCGCACCGGTCCGGATATTTTCAAAGCCCTAGCGTTGGGTGCCCAGGCTGTCTTACGTGAGTAGTGCTTTCATAGTCCTATAGAAAGTCACCTTATTCCACCGTCAGTTGGTCGGCCGTGGGTCTACGGACTGATCGTAGGTGGCGAGGCTGGTGTTGAACAAGTAATTCGCCATACTCTTGCGGATTTAGATACGACCCTGGGCCTCGCAGGATGCAAGAGTCTTAGCGACGTCCAAGGGAAAGGGGATGCAGTTATCACCAAGTTGGACTTCATTCCCTGAGAGAAGTAATCATTTGTATTGGTTATTTACAGTAACTGCCGGAAATTTTATGTATTTGACTGGAATAGATGGTTAGGTGACGGGATACTTGAATATGAGAAGTAATTTTGTCATGCGCCACAACAAGAGCTCTTTTGATACATCAGAAGCTAAACGTAGATAAGATCTGAATGACGTACCAGTCCAATGCTGAGTTCTACTGGTAGCGAGTTTGTAAGTTGTCCTGAACGAGGGCAGGAGGCGGAGAACTGATCCCTTTCACCGGCGCTGTCCATACAGTCGTGGCGTGGGCCTGGGAAATGTCCAAAACAGGACTGGGACTGCGTGAGGTGCGCCCAGGGCCGATGTGGGACGTGTAGCCCTGAGAGGTAGTGGGCGGCGCGGCAATGACGGAAGAACTCGTGCAATGCAGGACGAAGCGCTTCATTCCACTAAATAAGTCAATTTTGCGGCCCGCGACGGACCGTAGGCAACATTGTACGAGAATGAATAGGGCTTGCATCTGTAAGATAGGAAATACCGTGCCAGCGACGTAGACGACGTACTTAAAAAAACGACAATTCCCGCGACTGTTGAAATAGCTGGCGCCATGGTGTGGTTTTCCATCCCCGTAGAGTCTGCGGTGCCGCTAGAAGTGGCGACGTCGGCTCGTGGGAGACGGACAGTGCTTGAACGTCGCCGATCGTCGAAGTCGAGAATTGTTGGGGAAATGGCGTTGACGAGAGGGGGGACATGAGCTTTGGCTTCGACCACAACGCCAGCTGACAGAACGACGAAAGGCAGGACGGAAGCCTGGTCATCGGCGACGGCGGTGACCGGAAGTGCAATACCGAGCTGTGAGAGCATCACAACTATTATGAGAACGGCGAAACTGTGGTATGTCAGCGGTTCTTTGTTCATGATGGCTGGTAGTGGGTTGCTAAAGTTAGAGTTAGAGAGAGAGACTCGAACGTGAGGATGGATCTACTTATAGGACGAAGACGCTCTGCACACCACTAGGGTCTAGCGATGAAGCAAACCAGACTGACGGTTCAAAAGAGATTTGGTCCGTACTCCTGGGATCCGGAGCCATACGTGGAAAGTCTGAGGCCCGGAGCTTTTACCAGCTAGAGACGGAAATTGAAGTATGAAATCTAGAACAGATAATCTATCGAGAGAAAATATAGAATGTTGCTGTAATTGACATCCGAGAGCAGAAAAAGGGATAGGATGATGGAAGAAAGAGGTAGCAGAAAGAGGTGGCTGTGGCGGGCAAGTGGAGCTTGAAGCCCCTATCGAGCCAACTCGGTTCTTTATACAGTATGACAAATCCTGGGTCCCTGGCTGCCCGTGCGCGCGAAAACAGAGGAATAGTCGATTTCCAACAGAGACTGAGCCGATCCTTCCTGAACCACTTCATCTATTCGAGAGGCGAGAAGTTACGTAGAGTAGCTCGTTAGAGAAGTAATTAATTCGTTTCGAGTTGCCACATTCAAGTTGATTCGTTGAACTCCTTGGGGCTTCTTTTGCTCTGGATCTTCAATCAAGAGTCCTCGTGCCTCCAAAAAAACTTCTGGTTACGATCACTCATCAAGCGTAATGGGAACGATCCGTGCCAGTGGTCTCGAAGTTGTATCGTCTTGACCCCTTTGGCTGACTGTATGATATCGCAGATCTATGAGCTCTTTTATAACGGAAAAAGTCTGACAGTACTTACTAAGAGCTCAGAATCAACCCTTGTCAAAAGCATTGTCTCCATTGAGACAAATTCGTCTTATTAGTACATACTCTGATTCGCCCCACAATCAACTCACCTTGTTCTATCGAAATCAAGTGACCCGCCTGTATAGCGACTATCATATCAACTTGAGTCTGTTTTGGAGACGAAGCCGCCGGCACCTCACCCAGACATACATATTTCATTCGTATTTCGCGCCACCTGACCAGTAAACCGGCCCATCTTTCAAATATCGAGAACCCTATAACCAACCCGGGGAAATCGGCGTACCGCTCACTGGTACATCCAAATATACTGCTCACGAAGCTTTGCGATGTCAACACACTGACAATATACATATCGAGTTGATGGGCCCAAAAATCAGAGAGCAGATTCTACAATTGGCAAGTGACAGATAGACATGAGTCGGCTGATGAAATACATAACAGCGTATCATCTGGATCTCATAAGATATCGTACTACGAATTTCACCACCGGCTGTGTTAAATACTACCATGCGAGGATCGTCAAGGCACTCACTATGGAGGCTTGTTCTCCAACAGGATCACAAGTATGACTCGGCTCAGGCGTCAAAATTTATTTTCTTGGGTGCTCTACGTAAGTAGTCAGTGACTAATCACGAACAAACGTCGCCACTCACTACTCAAACGCCGGATCTCAAGTTTATTGCATTTCATCAATTTGAAGCCTTATAACTCGGTGCGCACATACTGACCTCTTTGATGTTCTTGAGAACAGGATGTACGACGTCACAGGGTTAACATCCTGTAAAAAATCAAAAGGAGATCTCCCGTCTGTCACACGCCAAGACAGTTTACTCGTTACATGGTTTATTTGTGCGCTGTGCGTGAGTACAGCTTAAGGGTATTCTCGTTGACACGTCAGTTAGGCTTGTAGGCCGTGACTGCCGTGAACGTCAAGGGGATATCAAGGCTGTGAAGGTTTCAGGACATCACCGTCAGAACCCTTCGTATATCCATGTAGGGTCCACGCTAGGTCATGTATGTCAGCCTGAGGATGGTTCGTGAAGTACCTTTCAAATCGGAATCACTGGAGTTGTTTCAAGAATCAATTGTGACTTGCTGCAGTGAGCATCTTTCAACTTTCGGGTTCTTTAGTCTTATCGGCTTGTATCTCATACGCAGAGTACATGTATCCTTGTATGGTTCCGTCTCGACACTACACTGACTACCTAACGATTAACAAGTTACAGACGCTCTACGACTTTAAGCGCGTGTCCACTTCCGGGGGGCATCTTTGCCCTGGCTCATGCCTCGACAACATCATGCTCTGGAACGCCGTCATCTTTGGGCCAGGTACGACCCCTTTCTCCTATATCCTACGACCTCGCTGCATCCACTTCGTCAACGCCAATGCCACTAGCGGACACACCCTTCGAAGACGGCACACTCAAACTCATCCTCACATTTGACAAGCCATACTTGAACATCTTCTGCAGAATAGGTGGAGCCCGACGTATGATGTGATCGCGATCTTGACGAGAGCAGCGATGTTGTATAGGGAGAATATGAAGAGTATGTGAGGAGAGTTAAAGAGATTCACTCGACAGTCGTTGGACCCCGAGGAGAAGGGGAAGGAGATGGTGGAGACAGCATGAGCAGTGGTGCGTTTATTCGAATGTATACATTCAGGCTTGTACGATCATTCTATTCTATTCCTCTTTGATTTTACTGAACTCGGTCGCTCTGGCGCCACAGGGTCGGAAACGGCGGACCGACTGTCGATCGCGCCCGCAGTTATCAGTCGGGGTTCGGATCAATTACCTTGGACACGACTTAACCTGAAGACGGAGAAATTGTAACGAATCCTATATTCAGGTCGGCCTCCTCGCTTCGCCTACTTTTCATGTAGGCGGATGTACTTTGCTTGGTTGTCGCTGGGACGGGCGGGCCTTTTCATTCCGTGACGGGCAGCCGGCTATCTTACAAGCCATGCATATGCTTGGGCCAGGCTCTCACCCTTACAATTAAGTACTAATAAAACACTCTCAAGGTATGGACTTTTCTTTCGATTACCTTGCCCGCTCATTTCATACGTGCAAACTAAGGCCAGGGGAAATCACGCTCGAGAGCTCTTCATTGCTTTAAGTGCGACGGACTCCGAAATCTAGAGAACGATTCGAACTCGATCGATAATTTACTTCCATGTGCTTTGTTTCGATGCTAATTCTTCTGTGACCCCGCCCCATTGGAAACAGCAGATGTGGTGACCCTGAACCATCGAATTGAGGTATTCGATGCTAATTCTTCTGTGACCCCGCCCCATTGGAAACAGCAGATGTGGTGACCCTGAACCATCGAATTGAGGTATTCAATCAGCAATTTTTGGACTTCGCCGGCAATGGTATCTCATCTCGAAATCCTTGCAGTACTCTGGCCCTGTGGAAATTATGTGGCCTACTCCAAGATCCCCCTTAGTACTTCGTCACTCATCCTGATCACAACCGACGGACCCTGATCGAGTATCATAACTGCCACCGCTGGGAGAAACAAAGAGCTTATCAACAAATTTCCAAGTTGAGAGTGGCACGCGCCATGATTGCAACCGAAGATAGCTGTCAGAAAATTTTAAGATCATCATCTCGTACCTTGAATACCGGACTAGTCATAAACAGACAATATGACTTGTTTGGTTTGCCGGTGTGGAGCAACTGAGAACTGATAAAGTACTGTTAGTGATTTGACAATTTCAGCGCCCCGCGGGGTAGACGTTATATCATCAGCCCTCAATGGCATATCTTCTGAAAGACGGTCCCGTATGCATCGGGATTCATGCACTCACTACCACGTGAACCTTTGACTAGAATCATAGGAAGAACCGTAGGAACACATAGAAACTTTTGCCGAAGATCATGGGACATCTGTTGGAATACGCCGCCAATGGGAGACGAGCCTGGGCACTGCTTTTTATGAGTTGAGTCGTCTTATTATGAGCACCATATCAACAACTCTTAAGGTTACAAACTGAAATCACGAGCGAGCGAGCTTATTCACCTATTTAGCTCACACGATGGGCCGCGTGGATGCCATTATCGTAGTATACCCTGAACCGGATGGAGAAAAAAGGCTGTGCGAACGTTGAGGCGGGGCAAGTCAGTTTGCGCCAGTTGTACAGAGGCACTGTTCCCTCCTTTGCAGAAATTGCAGGAACTTTCTATGTACCAATTCGGCCAGATGAGTTGATGAAAGCTCGCCTTCTTCGTGGAAATTACAAAATCCTTCTTCATTGTGGTATTGACGAACAGCCCCATGGTAACATGTGAACTCGCTATATATTCTACTACATTGACTGTAAAAGGCTCGCCGGCCCAGGACAGCAAAGCAAGCATCTCAGGGTGTGGTAGACATGTATTATTTACTTACAACAGGACTAAGATGTCATCGATCTAACTGTTAAGAGGCCCTTTTATCCGAGAAGTAAACCCGTCATGCGCCACAACATCCCTTGACACATCGGAAACCGGGTAATAGATAAGACATGGATACCATGCCAAACTGGTAATGAGCCCATCAACTGTCCTTGACGAGCACAGGGGCCGGAGGAGTAATCCCTTTCACCGGCACCGTACACACAGTCGTGGCGTAGGCCCGGGGAATGTCCGAACCAGGACTGTGACTGCATGAAGAGTGCCCAGGATTGAGGCGGGACATGTATAAGTGAGCACCAGGGGGTGGCGCGGCGACGTTGGAAGAACTTGAGTGATGTATGATGCGTCTCATGCCTGAGAAGAAGTCGACTCTGCGGTGAGCGACGCACCATAGGCAAATTTGTAAGCCGATGAATAGGGCTTATATCTATCTATAAGGCACGAAGCACAGAGCCAACGATGTAGACGACGCACCCAAGAACACCATGATCCCTGCAATTGTAGAGATAGTCACTGCCATGGTATGCTTACTCGTAGAGTCGGGGGTGTCGCTAGAGGTGGGCGAGTTGGCTCGTTCGACATCGACCGGACGTGCATCACTCAGTTGTGTGAGAATGAGGAAGAAGGTCAAGACGGCGTATATGCTGCGGTATGATTCTCCACTCATGGTGGCCTGGGTCGGGGTGAGACTCTTCTAGTTTGATAGGGAGATAAAGCGGGAGCGAATGGACATAAAATATTATTCGCACCATCTAAATACATCAGCAAGGAAGCAAACCAGAACCGAACGAGGTTTGGACCGTATTCCATATATGAAAGGTAGGCGTCTATTGAATGTCAATGATAGAGGTAAGATGACGGCCATCGAAAACTGACAAACATCAGCATCGCTGCCATTCTTATGTAAACGACGGTGTAATGTGGGAGAAGCCCCTATCAAGCTCGGTCCTATTATCCGAATCTGACAAACCTTGACTTTCTGATTGGCTACTCGTGTCTTGCCTCTATCATGCAATGCACGTGGTATCAATGCATTGTCGACGCGTCGCGCTAATTACGCCGGGGTCTTCCGGCCGACATCAATGGCCAGGAAGATGCTCGGAATGAATGGCTGGCCAGCAGCGACAAACCAATCCTTCGCGAACTGCTTCGTACACTCAGGAGATGAGAAGCCAGAACTTGCGGCTAGGAAATTCAAGTTGGTACCTCCAAGGTTATTCGTCAAACTCCTTTTGGTTGCGGATTGGTTGCGAAATGAATCAACAATTCTAGTATCTCCATAAAAAAATTTTCTGTACACGATTATGAACCATAAGTACTAAGGAAGTGAACATGGCCTCGGATTTGTCTCGGCTTGAACTTTTTGGTTAGGCGGGCCTATAAGTCTTGAACGTCACGGTTCCTACGGAATAAGGAAGAAAGAGCATTTGTGAGAGGCTGAACGAATGGCTCAAAGTTCGACAGTACTTACTCCTGTCAAAAAAAAAAAAACGCAATATCAATGCCCTGGGAAATCCGTCTTGTGAGACGCATTCAACTCACGCTAACTCATCTTTGGTTATTGAGCTAAACCGGTATATGATATATCTGACCTACTGGAGTCTGTTTTGGAAACCAAGCCGCCAGTACCTCATCCAGACATCAGTCGCATCACCTGTCAGTACTTGGCAGGACAATAGACGGGAGTGCCTATGACGGTCTCAGCCAGATCACTGGATGTGTTTGAAACTATTTATCATGCGAGGGAGTTCGTACGCTAATGGCTAGCTCGTGTTGTACTTACCAGGACCACAGGCATGTACTCGGCTCAGGTTGTTGAAACGTCACTAGTGTAAGTAGATTCGATCTCAACCTTGGTTGTACTTCATTAAGCTTCGTAACGTTCCAACAAGTTCCTTATAGGAGATATAACCTGGGGTTTAAGTCAACTCAAGGTGATATCGGGGTGTCCCGTGTGACACTGCGTCATAACAAAATCAACACACCATCCTCGGAAAAGTGGCCGCAAAAGGACTCCAATTACCGGTCTGGACTATCTGGACTCGTCAGTAATGGTGCCTCGCACCTCAAAATCCTTGTAGTACCCCGGTCATATGAACAGCTGCCACTCCGAGAATTCCCCTTCATCCCGATCGCAACGACAGGCCCCGGACTAGTATCATGATTGGCACCGCTGGGAGAAACACAAAGGGTATGGATATCTATCAGTCGATTTCCAAGTTGAGAGCGCTTAGGCACGCGTCAATGATTGAAACCGAACACATCTGTCAAAAAATTTTCAAGACCATCGTAAATATTGGACCTTGAATACCGGACTGGCATAAAGGTACAAGATGGCCCCTTTGTGGTTTGATAACTAGCATCGAAAACTGATGACGTCCTGTTAGTCGTTTGACATTGCGCAGGGGATATACGTTACATCATGGGCACCCACAATGACGTATCTTCTGAAAGATGTATATGAGCCGGGATCCGTACACTCACCACTACGTGATGGTTTGGTTGGAATCGTACAGCAATATAGAAGCCTTGCCGAAGATCATGAGCATTCGTCGGAACACGCCGCCAATGGGGACAGTATCGGAGTGTTTTCATGAATTGAGCTGTCATAATTATAAGTATCACATCGACAACTCTTAAGGTTGCCAGTAGGATCCCAAGCGAGCGAGCTTATTCGCCTATTCAGCTCATACGAGCCACGCGGATGTCGTCGTCGCAGTGCCCAGATGGAGAAAAGAAGCTGTTGAGGCGTGGCGAGTTCCTTCTTCGCGGAAATCGCAGAAATCTTCTATGTTCCAATTTGGCAAGATAAGTTGATGAAAGCTCAGAGAGGCGCTGTTCCTCCCCTTCTTCGTAGAAATCGCAGAAACCTTCTGTATTCAATTCGACGAACAGCCCTTTACTGCGCAGGTAAATGACGACGCCACCCACTCGCTTGCCAACCCTTTTCAAACTCCTCCTCGGAGAAACGGTGGAGAGCCCACTTTCTGGCTCGCCTCCTGATTGCCAAATCCTCAGTTGGGGATAATGTGAGAGCGGTATGAAGTGCTTCGGCGAAAGTTTCTTGTGAATCTGCGTGGTACCCTACAAGCGAGGAGACATTGTTAATACAATGTACAGCAAGGACTTGAGAAGGAATCATTGCATACCCGTTGGTTCCCCACTAACAGGAACGACAATGTCTTTGAGGGGCCCACCAGATGCGTGGACAACGGGGATCACACCCGCTGACTGATAAGGATTAGGTGGCGGTGCGGTCGTGGGTAACATACGGACTCGCCATATATTCTACCACGTTAATCCCAAAATGCTCGTCCACCATCGTGTTCATCCCGATGCTAGCTCTGGACAACAACTCAAGCATCTCAGGGTATCGCGCGTTGACAATGAATTGAACACGGTCCTAAGGTAAGACAAGAAAAACACGAAAGTTAATAAAAAAAGATTAGATCAACCTTGAGGTACCGACGTACCTCGATCTTCAGATCCTTTGCTAATTCGCGTAAGCCCTCGACCCGCTCTACATCCCCCGCGTTTCGACTACCCCCTAGCAACACCATCTTCGTGTTCGCAACGTGTTCTGGGTGAACTTTAAGGAGATGATGAAAGGCACGCAACTGAGCAGCATGATCCTTTTCAGGTCTGGAGTCGGGCCCACGTTAAGCCGTTGATTAAACAATCGAATCGAGGGCGAACAGACCTAAATTGAGCGACGCTCATGATGATCGACTCACGACCTTCCAGAGTGAATTTCGCCATTTCGCGGGTGTCACAGGGGGGATAAACAATCTTGGCATGTGTAAGACCCGCGTTCGGGGAACGTAAGAATAACAGAAGGGGAATGACGGAGAAAGCGTCCAGGAGTGGGTCGGAGTGTTGGAGTATCGCATCGACGTGATTTTTGGTCCATGATGAGTTCACCATCAAAAAACGGGCGATACGAAGAGAGCGCGCATAGTAGCACATGAAGATACGGTAATAGCTTTCACAAGGGTAAGGATCTCTTCTATTTTTACAAAGAAGAGTGAACTGGACTGACAAAAGTTTTATTTTGCTCAAAGCGGCTGAAGATGACACAGTCTCGGTATTAGTGTGCCATTTCTTGCGCGATCTTACTCGCTCCAACATATCTGTACTAATCGTCGGATAATGGACGTAGGCACCGACGGGAATGCCGCCCAAGAAGTTCACCACGTGGAACGAAAACGCATACCCCATGGTGTCTTATAGTCACTACGTCAGCTCGGACGAGAATGAACCGATTGGCCTGTTCTTACCGATAAAAAGGTCAGGGATCAATTTGGACATGGCTTCCCATGCCAGAACCATGGAGCCAAGACTTTGGCCCAGAATCGTGAACCGGGGCCATGTTTTGTCTTCGACCAGCCAGCGGGACTCGAGAAAAACAAAATGAAGGCTAGACGGATTTAGAGTTATGTCAAAACGGGCCTATTTTGTGGCCGGGATTGAACGACTTGTAATTTACAAGACATAATTGGTTCGTTCGTACCGTGGCTTTCTTGATAATTTCGGATTTGGATGCATCTGTATCTCCACTATATACAATGCTCACAACATCGGGTTCAGTGCGCTGTAGAGCAGCAATTGCGGTCCAGAGAACACGTTCCCCTCCGCCACCGGCATTACTTGACTATGTAGAATCAGAGCGCGTAGAGCTCATAGATGGACGATCATTCCTACCAGTACGGGTGGAAAAAGCCGACGAGACGTGTACTTCTGCTCGCGTCAGCAGACAATCCAAGCTGTTCGAAGACAACCTGCTTGCGCTTGCGGTTAGTGTAGCGTAATACAAGAGAATATACGGTCAACAAGAGCCAAATCGCGAGCCATGGAAGGAGAATTAATGCCAACATGGTCGGTTCATGGAGGTTGACGTGAATGTTTGAGGTCGATTGAAGGTGTTTGTTCCTGTTCACTCGTGACTTTGACAGAGACCAAGTTCTCTTCCAACGCCATTCCATTTCCAACTACGACATAAACTGCCGGCGCAGTTCTCCATCCTTTCTTGGATCTGGGGGGTTATATATATCTGGGATCTGTCAAATCTCTATTGTAGCTAGCCTCGTGTTCGACAACGTGGCTTTCAGATGGACGGTTCGGACTCTCATTCCATCCGTTTTCACGTCCACTACTTCGCATATAAACATGACTCTACGACTTATCTTCTGTGCTTCCAACCCCCCGCCGACTCACTATGGATAAAAGACGATATTATCACATGTTCATCTTTCTCATCCTAGCTCTCGTCCAATTGAGCGATGGACGTCCGGCTGCTACTGTCGTCAATGAGCTTTCCCTCCCCGTCGTCGCGGATGGCTCGCCAACCATCCTTGTGGTCGATACTACTCGCGTCCCTCAACTCCTCGGTGACCTTTCACCCATCCAACTCAACCATCCAAGCACTTTTCTTCCGCGAGCCGATTCTCTTGCTGAGAACGGCACCAATTTTCCTCAGGTGTTGAAAATGTCGGATAGCGATATGAAAGTAGCCATTTCGACCACGGTGTGCATTGTGGTATTCCTGTGTACGTCGTCTATTCTTGCTGGATCTACGACTCGTGCCTTATGAATATAAGTGCTATTCATTGGCATTCAGCTTTGTTTACGGTTCGTCGCCGACCGCAAAATCGACGTATTCCGCTTCATGAAGCGTAACGTACGTCACCCTCGCCCCATCGCCAAACCACGACCTACCGCTCGTGGCTACATGCCCCGAACGTCGCTACGCAGCCCCAGTCCTGTTTCAGGCATGTCCTATGCCTCGACCATGTCTACGATACCGATGAAGGAGATTAGTCCTCCAGCTCCTGTTCTTGTCAAAGACAGATCACCAGCTCAACACTAGTAGAGCTAAGTACTGGTCGGTATGCCGCTCATAACTCTAGAGTTCAGCTTCTAACGTGTCGATGTCAGCACACGGCTCGAAGTTGTGTGTACGATCCGCCGGTCTTCAAGCACCTGTGTCACGGACTATCCGGGTCTTTTATCATTATTTGTGGAGTTGCGCTTTCCTCACTGTAGTAATTTGATTCACTGATGCTATTACTCTCTCGCGGTTATTCGACCCACTCTCCCGCTTTCTGTTCTAGTTGATAATGCACATTATTAGTGTGTTCCATGATCAATGTATTTGAGTTTTCCATTGCCACTCAGATGGTCCATTTATTTAATGGATGCCGATTGAGTCGTAGCTGCCTCAGCGGTGAGACGCTGAGTTTCTCACTTGATTATATTTTTACAGCCATGTATGTGTAATAACAGAAGATATTTTCGGAAAGGAAGAAACCCCACGACCGCAGGCATATATCGGTCGATGTCACGTTAGAGTTAGCTCACAAGAAACTAGTACGTAGAAGGAAAGCTCTTCCCGTTTCCAAGTCCAAGACATTCAGCTTTGCCGGAGCGCGCCCGAGCTGAGTGTGCAAATTGCGGCGCTAAAGGTTGGTTCGGAACCGGCTCGCTCAAAGAACTGTGGGAATTAGCCGAGGACTTGGATCCACGAACAACGGAACGACGAGGAGCACCCTCGATCTGTTGGACCTCACTACGCATCGAGGGTTTGACATGATCCGTATGTGGGTTCGATGAATTTCTCAGAAAGTACAATTCTTCCCTATCCAAAGTACTAGAATTGGGGACAACGCAAAGTACCATCCGGCGCAAAGGTGGACGATGATAAATCACTCAGCACCGCCGCACATGTTTAGCTGTGGTTAAATGAACAAAGTGTTCCATTTTTTAGCCAACATACGCCTTCCATTTGGAAGAAAAGCAAATCTTGATAAACGCATAAGGCCATCTGATGCAGTTTACCTCCTGCTCTCCACGGTGGTCGATAACCCCAACGGTCGAAAACTAACATATGGTATGCGTCTGATCGGAGCCAAGACAGAAAGATACTGAATGGATCACAGAATTAATGTGGTCATTGACAGAAAAGACCCCAGTACACCAAGTCGTCGTCACTATGATTGCCAATGATGTTTGTGATCCCAAGGTTTGGGTCTGGTTTCGAATTGTTCACTTATGCTGAATCTCGTCGGATGATAGCCAGAGTTTCTCGGAGTCCCAAAGATATTTTGTAGAATTCCATACTTGGGAGCAAACAGTAACAGAGCCACCTGGAAAATGTCTTCTGGATGACCAGATTCAAGTTATACCTAGTTCAAGTAAAAAAGTCAAGTTCGCGACGTATTCAAGTCGT
>JABAKA010016131.1:0-28233 GCA_018857285.1 Termitomyces sp. Mi166#008 | reverse complement strand
GTTGAGCTCGAGCTGATCTTAATTGGCAAAGAATGTCTAAACGCTTTGAAAATGACGCAAGAGAAACCGTCTGACGGCGGCCTACAAAGAATTTCCAAAAACTCTGTATGTAAATGATATCGCGTCTTCACATATCATCTAGAAAGCCGTTAACTTCACTTATATTATATACAAAAAACCCTTGCATCCCTGTCCAAGTCCATATCGTGCTTTCAATGCTCGCTTTGCAGACTCCCCTACATACAAGCCTAGTACAGGTCAATGAGAACATATTGGTACGTTCAAGCAGCTATTACGGGCGTGATAATAAGCTGAACTTGTGAAAGAATGTCATGTGGACGCGAATAAATCGAGCGACGCGGCGTATGCAATTAACAATGTCGAAAACCCACGGGTATTCACAGATGTACCGCAGAAATTTAAGGTGACGCGGAACAGGAGGCTCACGAAAAGCTGCCCATTTTTTCACAAATGTGGGATCAAGGCCCGCCCATCGATCGAAGGTGTCGTACAACGCAGTTAAACGATGAAATATCCTTGAGGATAGTATGTTCTCGGGTGTTTGTGGAAGGACCTCATCTTCAAAAAATCTCAAGGCTTCTGAGGCTTTGAAACGCCGTTCAATGTAGCGGGTTGTCATCCTGTCGAGGAAGGGAGCCAGCATGGGAGCGGTCTGTGTCAGATGCTACAAGAATATGCGGTTGGATTCTTTTTAAAAACAGGAAAGAGTTTAGATAGTTGACTTACCTGAAACTCGTTGCAGAACAAGACACCGAGCATTCCAACATCAAAGGCAAAGGGATCGAAATCAAATTCGCCTTGAGAGGGATCCGCTGTGACTTGGTCCGGCAGAGTATTGAAAGAAACATAGCTGGGGAGGCGGCATTCGTCAAGAGACATTGAGGGCGCAAACATTGTGGAACCATCAAAGTCGCAGAAGGCGTATGTCAATTTATCTTGTGAGCGTAATAACTGGCGAAAACGATTGGAGTCATCAAAAAAATCTCTGTAAACATGATTGACGAGTATGTTGCATGTCTTGATGTCCTGCACCAATTACAGCGTCAGAAGGGATTGGAGTATGGATGGCTAACGTACCCCATGCACTATTCTATGTTCATGAAGGAAGGTCAGTCCCTGATGCCAAAGTGAGGACCAACTCAGCGAAGGGAGATAAAGCATACCTTTAATAGACAGTGTATGAAATGAAAAACTTCGTGTATATTTTGCAAAGGAGGGCCGAGAGGTATCATACCCCATCTGTTTCCCCGAGTTCTCAGCGAGCTGAAGGTTCATGGTACCCGTGGACGGTATCTTTACCTAGGCATAATCGCAAGCCATTGACCTTCGTAAGAAAGTATATCCAGAACCGGTATCACATTGTGAAAGTCATCCATGGAACGTGGCACTCCTTGTTTCTGGAGGTATCTAAGAATCCGAAGCTCTTCACTACCGTCGAGTATTGCCTTCACAGCAACATGCCGCCCCGAATGATCTTGAGCAAAACAAATAGTAGCCTGCCGGCCCAGGAGAGATAATATAAAACAACGTGCTTTAAAAGAAAAATCACGAATACATACCCTATGGCCAGTGTATGCGTGAAAAGGCGGAAATGCCTCAGAACTGGGTTTCACACCACCTTCATAAGGATAGGGGAACACGTTCTCTTGTGGTTCTGCACCAGGCGGGTACATTTCGACGATATAATCTTCGTCTTCAGATTGATGCCGGTGATACAAAGTGTAGCCATTTTCAAGAAACCACGATCTGACGCGACTTGAATCCCACCATGCGATTCTCCGACAGAGCAATTCGTAGTATCCAGGATCACCTGATACCAAGGTGGTACGAAGCAGAGTGTCGAGGCTATCACACTCTGAAGACATGATGCATGAATTGAAAGTGTTGGCAGAACTCGTACAGTGTAGGACGGATAAACCCGATCCGTCCCTGGGGACCCCAATCTTGATTGTTAGTTTTCTCGAATAGAAGGAAACCCCAAATTGCGCAAAAATGCAATATCCGAAGTTTCCCCAGATTACATAATACATAAAAAATCCACTTTTCAGTAAAAAAAAAAGTTGGCTGGTTCTGCATGTGTTGTGCAGGAAATATCTTACCAAAGTGTGCACATCATGGTCAAAGAGGGAGGTCTGCATGAGTTGATTTGATGTCTCCAATGTTGTTCTACCTATACCAAAGAGGTATGAGAGGAGCACAGAGCATTGGTCTGTAAGCATGCTGCCATACATGCTTGTCATGTAGTGCACATTCCCTTTGCTGACATTGACCTGTTGGATCCTTCCTCCCTGGCATTCTCTTATAGAGAGGCTCTCTATGAGGACATTCAGAGTATGGAAAGTGAAATCCAGCAGGAAGACAGATGTGAGGGTGAGTTTGCCAGTGCTTCAGACTCAGAGTCTCCAGATGAGGCTATAGAGGTAGGTGATAGAATCTATGCTGCTATGCTGTGTCCACTGCCAACAGCTGCAGAGATCTAGGCTAGTCAGACTACATCTTAATGCCTGGCCTAAGCATTTGTAGCAAACTCCCAGCTCAAACCCCTGTGCAGCACAGTTTCTCATTACCTCTAGAACTTTGAAGATGTGCTCTCTAAGGCATTGTTCAACTCACTCCCTGAGTGTGACTAGTGGGATCATGCAATTGAACTTGTTCTAAATGCAGAACTTTTTAGCTGTAAGGTATACTCTCTTGCCTCTCAGGAGCAGGATGAGCTAGATGTGTTCCTGCAAGAAAATCTTGACTCTGGATAAACACACCCTTCAAAGTTGCCAATGGCCTCTCCAGTCTTCTTCATCAAGAAGAAGGATGGATTCCTTCATCTGGTTCAGGATTATCATGTTCTGAATGTGATGACAGTAAAGAATCACTATCTCCTTCTGCTCATTTCTGAACTGGGTTTCACACGTCCTTTATAAGGATAGAGAAACACATTCTCTTGTGGTTCCGCACCAGGCAGGTACATTTTGATGACATAATCTTCATCTTCATATTGATGCCAGTGATACAAAGTGTAGCCATTTTCAAGAAACCACAATCTGACATGACTTGAATCCCACCATATGACTCTCTGACAAAGCAGCTCATAGTATCCAGGATCACCTGATACCAAGGTGGTATGAAGCAAAGTGTCAAGGTTATCACTTTCTGAAGACATGATGGATTTGAAAGGTGGGCAGCCTTGTATCCAATTTATTATGCAGGAATTTGCTGACTAAAGTTTGTTAGCATTAGGTATTACATAAGTATTAATCCATGAGCTCTTCCATCCTTCGCTAGCACCACACATTGTACAACGACTTGTCAACTTGTGTCAACTGCCTAAATTTTCTGATGCTAAGGAGATAGTGGAAGGATCTGTAAGGACAGACTACCATGAGTAGGTGGTGTGAACACACACATTCACGTCATTGGAAAAGCCCCTTGGATGACTCAATTAAGGGACAGTGAAGGGACGGTAGCACTTTCAATGCTTCTGAAGATTGACATATGCTAGTGTAAGGGGATCAGCCATCCGTGGGAACCCTAGCCACCACCCACCACCCAGCCCCCTTCCCCAGGAGGCCATGAGCGGCAGGCAAGCCAGGCACGAGGGTGCTGGTGGGCCTGAGGTGGGCAGCGAGCGAGAGGTGTAGAGGTGAGAGCAAGCGGGAAACCAAGGCCATCACTGGAGGCACTCACAGTTGTGTCGATGTGTAGACCCAAAGACACTGCTATTGACAGGACTGGGGGATGTGCCATACCCCAGTCCATCCTATATACTACATTGGCTAGTATAATGACTAATCCCTATATGCTAAGCAGGAGCCGCTGACTACGAGCTATTGGCTAAGTGGGCCGGTATGTATTAGTGATGTGTAATCGTCAACGATCAGCTGATGTGCTAGTCTTACCGAGCATGCCAATGCTGAGGGTGCTGACATGAGCCAGACTTATCAATCAGGGCTTGGCAGAGGCTGTGCTAGTGACGTAGGGTGGCCGTGAGGCCAGCTGACCTAAATGGTGGAGAAGACGTTGATGGGAGGTGTCGGAATAGGGCCAGGTGGCCCGGGAGACAGCTAGAGTTGCCGAGAAGGCAGTGCTGAAGATCCAGAGCTAAGCCAAGCTAGGGATGGATGGTTCGAGGACCAGTCCCCTGACAGCTAGTGCAGTTGGGCAAGATGTGGAAAGAAGCATGTAAGGGTCCTAGGATATTTGTCATAGATACTGTTGTCCTCCAGGGTCAGATCTGTTATAAATTGACTGGCAGTAGATTTACCATTCTGCCCGTTAATGATGGGGTTCTAGATACTGGTTTATAAGCTGTTATGCAGGGACTGTCACCCCTCCTGCACAATTTTTATAAACTTTGTGACTGCTGGCCATCACTGGATGAGCACTTTGTTTTTTGTAGCTTCTTATTCCTACTTACTGTTGAAAAGCTTCTCAAGCAACACTGTTGCGGCAAACGGGCTTTGGAACGTCGCTGAGAAAAGCAGAAACAAAATGCCCCCTCACACCAATGTGCACTCATGTTGGGTACTTGTCCAAAATATGGTTTTTATGTGGCTGATGATGCTCGTGTTTTGGGCTCAAGCCCAAATCCTTGTTGAACAGACTTCCTGTGAGAACTTTCACCTTTCTTCATTGAGCATTCACTGAAGTTCGTCCAAGCCTTTGCTGCTGCCTCACGAGCCCCTGCATCATTCTGCCTTGCCAAGCCTACTCCAGATACTGTCTCATGCACACCAAGCACTGAGTGCCTGCAAAGTTGAGGATGTCAGCAATGTTGGATGTGATGCAGCGCCTTTGACCACGTTTTGAGTTGACTCAAAACATGGGTTTGTTGAATTGTGTGCAGCATATGCATGACTTTGACTCGGGTTTGGGGTCTTGCCAGCTAAGCCAGGCAACAATGAAGGTGACAACAATGGCTTCAGAGACAAGCCAAGCTGGGGACTGTGCCTTGGGAATGGGTCAAGTGGGAATGGAGACATGGGTTGCTGCTTATATTATGCCAACAGGGCCAGGAGGTTAGTTTTCCAGTTCGATATAGCTGTAAAGCTGTGGTTACATACCTCAATGCAGATTACAAGCAACGCAGCACACAGGCCAGAAGAGCTCTTTGCAGCAGCAGATGGGGGCAGCCCAATGTGCCCCAGTGTGCACACTTCACGCTTCTAAGCACTGTCATCTCAGCCACCCCATGCAGACTGCCACAGCTCCACTCCCACTGGGCTCAATCACCATGCCCAGTTCTCCAGCCCTCCTGCAGCATGTGTGCTCACCTCTTCTGCCAGAGCTCAGCACCAGCACCAGGAGAAAGGAAAACTCAGCTCTTGTCCTGGTTAATCCACTGTCTCCAGTGCACAACCAGAATCTGCACCATTCACCATGCAAACCAGCAGGTACAAGCCCAGGCTCACTCATCAGCAGCACACATGTATCTCTGCTTGTTCCTCTACGCAGCAGATGGAGAATAAAGCAGAACCCCACCACCGCTGCCCTTCCCACAACGCCCCGCTGCACATTGTCTTGCTGTCACCATCTATTCATCCTCCCATTGCCATGTTCTTGCCTGCCAAGCATAAATGTGGTGCAAAGGCATTCTATGTGATTCCTGATGACAGATGTACATGTTAGTTCTTTTTCTTGATGATGCTACAGCTTCTGTTTTGACTCTTGTCTTTCTTAGATAGGAATCCAGATGTGCTTACTCTGACCTTGGCAGTTAGCCACTCAAGTCAGTATTTGGCAGGCTCTGCCTCTGCGCTCTCCTTCCATTCAGTTAGCCATGGTGTGTGCACATAGGAAGCACTCAATTGAAGTTAAGTAGTAGCAAAGTATACATGTGAAGCAATGCTATGTGATGTAGTCTATGGTGTGTTTTTTATGAGTAGCGCAATTGGCGCCTTGGATACTGGGGGCATTGGTAGACTGAACAGTAATATCTCTTAGGCCAAGTCGATTACAGATCTAGTTTTTTTCACATTGTTCAGCATGTTGCTCCTTGAACCTATTGATTTTTGATAGACCACCATCCCAATAGATCCTGCAAGAAGAAGTCTGAGACCTAGGAGGCATTAATATCAAATCAAAGTTGCTATAAAAGAAATAGAAAGATACTGATGTATGTGCTTGTGGGTCAATTAAACACATGACACCTTTGGAGTCTGGCATGCCTAAAACATTGAATGAGTCAGAGTTGTCAAGATGAAAGGTCAGTATAAGATTATACCTTGCAAGTCACAGAAAAGCAGGTTCTCTAAGGAATAACGCAACAAGAAGTGGCTGAATGCATGGATAGCCATTGTCATGCTATCTGTTGCATTGCCAATGTCATCATTACCTGTGAACTTCTGAATTTGACCATCAACCTTGCTGCAAGGTAAAAGAGGAGTGGATAGGAAGTGATGATGAGGTAAAACACTACTTCTAGATGACAAAGAAGGCTTGAGTTTGCCAACAATGGCACCGACAAAATTGAAATAAAATGCTAAAAATGTTCATTAAACCGAGGCATTGGATATAGTAGTGATCGACTCACAGGGGATGGTATGGACACCTCTTGTTCTTGCATAATTGTCAAAGTGTTGTTTAAAACCAGCACATTGACATAAGAGCTCAAATTTTGTTTTGAGAACCTCTTTTACATCTTCTTTGCTCATCATTTCATCAATCAGCTGGGTGAGGACATATTCTTTGTCTTTGAATCGTGCCTATCAAGAGGGTAAACATTACAAAAGAAAGGAAGTTTTGAAGAACATACATAAACTCCTTGCTTTGTGAAGCCTTTTTCTATGAAGTCATTGTCCTTTGCATATCTATCAGTGTCGCCTCGTTCTCCTGCTTCCCACTTCTTTGCGATGAGAATGGTTTCATCAACATTCATGGTGGAGAATCAAACCAAGCAGTCCTCTTGAAACTCAGCCTTCATGAGAATGAATGAATATGAAATCATCTCTGGTTCTCTTGACCAAGAAAATGCCACTGGGCATGCACAAAAAGCACTTTTAAGGACCTGAGAGGAGCGATTACTAGCCACTGTCTCAGGAGGATTAGGAACACAAAAAGCGCTTGGCATCACTTGATTTGACAATGTAAGAGCCATTGAGGATCCTGGAGGATGTTGTGACATGAGACCAGAGGGCAGAGCAGAGCTTGCAGCTTTCTTTCTTCCAGCAACTGCAGACACATTTGGAATCCTTGGCTCAAACTTGCTTTCTTCAGGGTGCTTGGATATATATGATCAGACTCAGAACAGCCAACACTAACAAAAGCAGATATGCACAATTATGTCCTGTTGATAGGCAAATCAAATCTCAATGGTTCTTGTCTGGAGAAGAGAGATGCTTGCAAGACGGTGCTTCTGGAACTCATCGAACAACTCTTGGACTGTTTTTTCACGATTGAAATACTCAATTGACGTAAATTTTGAATTTGTTTCATGAGCAAGAAGTTTGATATACATCCTGTAGAGAGCAAATCTATTCATTGGAGGAGGCTATCAAGTAGGGTATAGGCGTACCAAGAGAGTTGAACAGTTTCAGGATAGAGTTCTTCAAACTCATTTCTAACTCTCTCCAGAAGGATATCAAGAGCAGATTTGACGATAAGAGATCCTTTGAAGACCCCAGAGACATGGATTTGACCAATCTACTCTTTGACTGAGTCACACAACAAGGCAGAAACATCATGCTAGATGTACTGGGGTCATTTTTTGTTTATGTGTCCCTGAAATTGACCATAAACTGGTCACAATTTTGATCCCTTGTTTGGTGTCAAGCAGGTTTGCTTTGGCTTTCTTGGCATTGCATTCAGCTCGAACTTTGTTTGTAGCACCAATATTCTTGAACCTGTTAAGACCCAATGATGCGGTGGATTTTGGGGGACCCATTGCTAAGTGGTTACCAGATGCTCTCTGCTAGTGATCACTTGCATTTCGCAAGACCTGAGAAGCCAGATCTCCAGTGCCATCTCAGAAGTAATGAGAATGCTTGCTATCCCTGGCAATTTAAGGATTTGAACAGGAATGACTGATTCATTTTCTATTCAAGAAATATTAATTAAATGCTGTGACATAGTTAAGAGAATAGGAAATGAACGATAGAAATTGATGCAGGCCTTACAAAGTCTCTTTGTAAATGTGTTTGACATGAGTCCGCATGCTGCACATTGTGGTTTATTCTAAAAACAACAATGAAATTGTGGCATCAACGATGAGGAAAAATTAACAGACTTACATTCAGCACTTGAATCTCAGCATTGGACAACCCAGGTTTCCTTGCTTTGCACTTTGAGCATGGAAGCTGTTCTTCTGGAATACAGGGAAAGGAATGAGTACACTGAGAGCAAACTGCCATTGTAGTTCACTACAAAAATGAACAACTAGGGAAAAGGAAAGAATGAATGGTCATATACAAATCTATAAGAAACGTAACTTCTGCTTGGTTGCAAGATACCATGACAGGAATTGAAACAAAATGGAATTGATTGCTACATCTTAGTCATGAGGGAATACAAGAGGAAACATGTCCCAGAATACATACCAAACATTCTTGAAGGTCAGAGCCTCAACGTGCAATGAATCATATACCCGTTGACAAATTTCAGCAAACTCATCCGAAACAAAGTTCAGGATTGAATCCCCACCCATTGCCTCCTTCAGCTCCCAAATAATGTTCAAATCTACAGGTAGAAGATAATTTTTGCCTCCTCATTTCTGAGGAAGGCTAAATGCAACGTTTTGGGACATGCCTGATGGTCCATGCTTCTCATTGTCAAGTCAAGACTTGTATGCATTGTGAATTTCCATGAACTCCTTCAGTGTCTGGTGCAACAAATAAGACCAAAGCCATTGGCAGAGCTCACTTGGCCATTGTCATAACAGGTACATAAAGAAGAGGGAACTACACTCACTACTGCTGTGGAACCTGATCGTTATAGTTAAACTTTGTAGCACCCTCTTCAAAAACAATCACTGCATTATCAGCCCAATCCAGCTTCAGCCTAAGCCATGAACGTTCAACAGATATGTTATGGACGCTCTTGAGATAGACGTGAGCAGGTAGCTCCTCAGAATCATATTCTGGATGAAATGCCTCCCTGCAGTGAGACACGTAAGTGGCATGTCACTTATAATGACAAAAAATTGATACCTGAGGGAATTGATCAGCCCATAAAGCTGTGTCGTCTCTGAGCTGCAATCAGTTGTGAATTGAGTAGGTATTCCTAAGTGTGATACCAGGACATGAGCAACCAATGATGGCATATTCAAGAGTGTACTCACCTCGTAATTCTTCACTAAACATAAGAAAAGGTAACCGATAATATAGCCCATCCTATTAGAGGGAACAATCCATGCATCCAACCATGTTGTTGTGCCATCATCAACCACAGCCCAAATAGGGCCAATCTTGTATAATTTATCATGGCCATCGCCAGACCATTGCTCATGGATGCCAAGAGGGACCTTTGCCACATGATGAACCTTCTTTGAACCAGGATCTCGAAGTGCAAAGCCATCTTTGTCATAGAGCCGCATGATGTCTCAAACAAAATTTTTGGTCAGAATGACCCCATCCACCATGGCAACTCGGTGGCATATGTTAGCAACCTCTTGATGGTGAGAAGGATCATGATCCATTTGCTTGAGTATCAGTTGAGTAGCATCAAGCTTTGGGAGGACCTTCAATGTACCAGCTCCTCCTTTAAATCCTAGTGCTGCACAACAACGTTTAACAGTTGAAGCACTTCATTAACAGTGTTAATATTAAGATAATTACCGAAAATGCAAATGAAATTCACCTCATTTTTATATTGTGGTCAGCCAATAAGAGGTCTGAAATCAGGTTGTTGCTAGTGACCATTTGACGATGATACCCTTCCAAGATTGAAACAAGACATGGATCATTCTCTTTTACTGGATTCATGATCAACCAAAGAAGAGGTACATCAGATGAGAGAACGCACAAACTTCTCCATGTTGATTATTCCCTGCAGGATTTCGGTTATGGTTCGACATGACTGGAGAAAGTGGCCTGATGTTGGAAGAGTCACAACTGTACGTGGCAGTTATGTCTGATGTAGTCTGGTTGACAAGTGAATACGTATTTGAAGATGCCATCATCTCACAGGTTAACTGAAAGGTCAGTCAGAAAGTTCTTAAAAACGGTTCATGATTTATGACAAGGAAGCCTGAAAGGCAAGCTCGTCAAACATATATGATGGTTCATGACCTGTTCAACAGCTATCCTGGGGCACAAGCAAGTCCTGACAACTCATCGTGCAACATGGGGAACTACATGGGCAACAAGTACTCAGGCTTAGTATATTTAACACATGATTAACTGAAGCAGAGAATTGAAACAATACTTATTGCAAGAAAGCTGCCTGGACTCATTTTTATTGCAGTATAAATTCGGCACGACCAAAAAACACATGCGTGTCCACGATTCGGCTGCTGAAGCCATTTGTCAGTGCATAATTACGATCGTAGAAGACTAATGGATTGCCCTATTCACGTCCTTGAAACAAATGGGATTTTGTCGGTATCAGTATATGGATAAAGTTACAATAAATACGAAACATAGCAGATGCAGATATCGATGAGAATGGGGTACGTATGGAGTAGGTAATAGTAGGCATGAGCGACAACCAGGATAGGAAAGGATACATCTAGTAGTAGCAATAAAAGTACAAAGCACAAAAGGAAACTGCGTCCACTTGAGATCTAACCAGAACACATCAAACACGCCTCCTTATTTTCGAGCGAGCACTGCAGCTTCGCCTCAGCGAGCTCACGGTCCCTCTGGCGCTGCAGCGCGGCCGCATACTCGGGATCATTCTCAGCTGCAGTCTTGATCTTCTCATCAGGCGACAGCGACGCGAGGACCTCCTCTGCACTTGTGGCGTTTTGGAAGGCGGCGGACTGTGTAAACGCTGGTGCTGCGGGTGCGGGCGCTGATGTAGGTGCAGAGGTAGTGGCTGCTGCTGACGTAGATGGCTGCAATAGGAGTCCGGGAGAGGCGGCGGGTGACGAGGAAGACGATGAGGCAGGGGTGGGAAGAAGGCTCGAGGGCTTGTTTTGAGCAGCACGCGCTGCGTTGAGCCCTTGTTGTGCTTTGGCCGCCTGTGCCTTGGCATCCTTGAGCAAGCTCTGATCGACGGTGAACTGAATGGCCTGAGCAGCAGGCCTCGTGCGGAGGTAGTACATGCCCGTCTTGAGACCCTTCTTCCAGCCATAGAAGTGCATGCTTGTCAGCTGACCCAGAGTCGGCGCTTGCAAGTGGATGTTCAAGCTCTGGCTCTGACAGATGAAGGCGCCACGATCGGCAGCGAGGTCGATGACCTTCTTCTGACTGATCTCCCAGACTGTCTTGTAAATCGCCTTGACGTCGTCAGGGATGTTAGGGATGTTTTGAATGGAACCATTGTGCGCTATAATCATGTTCTTCATGTTATCGTCCCAGAGGCCAAGGTCGACGAGCTCCCTGAGAAGCCATGGGCACACGACCTGGAATTCGCCAGCAAGGACACGACGAGTATAGATATTACTACAGCATTTTATTGTCAGCAGCATTCAACCTAAGAACACTCTAATATCGTACCTTGTGTAAGGCTCAAAACATTCATTGAAGCCCAAGATCTGACTTGTTGAGGCAGTGGGCATGGGAGCGCACAAGAGAGAATTGCGAAGACCAGTGCGCGCAATCCTCTCCTTCAGCGAAGCCCAGTCCCAAAGACCGGTGGGAGTAACGCCCCAAAGGTCGAACTGGAGCAATCCTTGTGACGCAGGGCTACCTTGGTATGTCTCATACGTGCCTTCCTGCTCCGCCATCTCGGAGCTAGCTTCGAGAGCCGCGTGATAAATGGTCTCGAAGATCTGGATGTTGAGCTCCTTAGCAGCCTGAGAGTCGAAGGGCATGTGCAGAATCATGAAGGCATCAGCGAGACCTTGCACACCAATGCCGATGGGACGGTGACGCATGTTTGAGCGACGGGCTTCAGGGACCGGGTAGTAGTTGACATCGATGATACGATTCAAGTTGAAAGCGACGACCTTGGTAACATCATGGAGCTTCTGGAAGTCGTAAACACCATTCTTGATGAACGAGGGAAGAGCGAGAGAAGCCAAGTTGCAGACGGCGGTCTCATCCGGTGACGAGTACTCAATGATCTCCGTGCATAGGTTAGAAGACTTGATGGTCCCAAGGTTCTTTTGGTTGGATTTACCTACAGACATGAGTTGTTGGTTGAAATTAAGAACGCTGAATACACACCATTGGCAGCATCCTTGTAAAGCATGAAAGGTCCTCCAGTCTCGATTTGGGCCTCAAGAATCGCATACCAAAGCTTCTGAGCGGGAACGGTCTTCTTAGCACGTTTCTCACTCTCGTACTTCGTGAATAGGGCCTCGAACTCTGCACCATGGACATCAGCAAGCCCTGGGGCTTCATTAGGGCAGAAGAGCGGCCAGTCAGCACCCGCCTCGACACGCTTCATACTGAGCGAAGTCAGCCTTCCATTACAGATCATTAGTCGGGTTACTTACAAGAGGTCGGGCACCCAAAGGGCGTAGAAGAGATCTCGTGCACGAACTTCTTCCTTTCCGTGGTTCTTTCTCAAGTCGAGGAACTCAAAGACATCGGCATGCCAGGGCTCGATGTAAATCGCGAAGGCACCCGGCCGCTTGTTACCTCCTTGGTCGACGTAACGAGCAGTGGCGTCATATGCCCGAAGCATGGGCACGATGCCATTCGAGTAGCCATTAGTACCGGCAATATAAGAACTACAAAGGTATAGATCAATCAGGATATCATAGAAACAACGGATACATACCCAGTGGAACGAATGCAATGAATGTTGAGACCAATGCCTCCAGCAGTCTTGCTAATCATCGCACATTGCTTGAGAGTATCGTAGATACCCTCAATCGAATCTTCCTTCATGCAGACAAGGAAGCACGAGCTGAGTTGCGGGTGGGGTGTACCGGCATTGAAGAGAGTAGGCGAGGCGTGTGTGAAGTAGCGTTCGGACATAAGGTTGTATGTCTCAAGGACACGATCCATATCATTTCCGTGAATACCAACTGCAACACGCATAATCATGTGTTGGGGACGCTCAGCGACACGTCCGTTAATACGGAGGAGGTATGAACGCTCCAGTGTCTTGAAGCCGAAGCTACATAACGACGATCTTAATACAAGTGGTAATGCAGTGATGCCCAACTTACTAGTTGTAATCAAAGTCACGGCTGTAGATAATGGCCGAGTCCAAGGTTTCTGCGTGCTTGCAGACAACATCATAGATCTCCTTAGAAATCATGCCAGCAGGACGATTGTTCTTGGGGTTGACTAGGGTAAAAATAAGTATTTGTATATGATAGCGAAGCACGGTCGCACCATAATGGTAAAGGTCTTTGATGACCTGTGAAAAATTTTTCTTCGTCTCTTTGTGAAGGTTGGAAATGGCAATACGAGCAGCGAGGACGGCATAGTCCGGATGTTTGGTTGTGAGATATGCGGCAGTTTCGGAGGCAAGATTCTGAATGGTGGGTTAAGAACGTTTGCAGGGGCAATATCTATTGCTAGTCACATACGTCGAGCTCGACCGTTGTAACACCCTGGTAAACTCCAGCAACAACTTTCTGGGTGACCCTATCATAGCACACGTCAGCAACGGACTGCCAGTTCGAACGGCGGTACGTACTCAATAGGGTTCACGTAGTTCATGTCGAGTCCATAGCATAGTTTGTCAATCCTGGAGGTGATCTAGATACTGATAAGACAAAGACGCGTCAAACAGCGTGAAACGCACTTTGTCAAATTGAACACGCTCTTTGCGTCTGCAGAGAATTAATGAGTCAATATTAACGCGTCGCGACGCGACCGGTAGCGACGTACCCATCTAAAAGAATGGAGGTCAGTTGAAGCAACTAGACCTGTTGGCCCTAGGACGGGTGCTTACCTCGCTTAAAAACGTAGGCCATGTCGAGATATATTGGCCTATGGGAGCAGGCGACGTGGAAGGAGAATAGGGAAGATTATGGAGGTGAGGAAAATGAAAAACAACAGACGCGACCTTATAAATTGATCACTGACTAAGCCGTTTGTTTAGTCCCACCGTCACGTCGCTCATTCAACAAACGCGTACACACCGTGTACGTGTTCTTGCGGGGATATCATGGCCAGAAAAAATGACTCACGAATATGTAGTCAAAGACAGTCGGTAGCGCGTCTGAACCCTGCAGATGTTTCAAGTTCTCTTTTCCAAGCCAACCCCAATGTCACAATACTTCGGTAATTCCGGGTTAGGGTTCGGAAAATGATTAATTGCCCTTAATTAGCCTTCGCCCTGAGCTGACCACCTTCGTGTCCGCTGCTGTCCCGTCTCCGAACAGGGAAAGCGCCTTCGATGTACCTCTGCAACTGAGGAATCCTCAGACCAGAATCAGCCTTCTTCAAAGGAATCTCGCTACACACTGGATTCCAACAAACAGGGCTCTCTATTCCGGCGTGCAAAAGGGATCCTGACTACTACTTCGACGACGGGAGCTGTATATTCTTGGTGGAAGACACGCTGTTTAAAGTATGTCCAAAAATGAAGGACCTGATGTCATTGTGAATGACAGGTACATCGTACGAGACTCTCGAACGACTCGAGGCAATGCAAAGACTCAAATAGCTTCGGCCCCAAGGAAGTCTGGAAGCCGAAGGTCAATCAGATGACAACCTCATCGTCCTGACAGGCAATACGCCCTCCGAATTTCGCCACTTCCTTTGGTCCTTCTACGCACTGTGTATCAGGATATGTTTCGAAAACATCGACTGAAGAATGATCATAGGCCACCAAAAATTACCGAGGCAAGCGAGAATCTCGCACTGCTGATCGACATCGTCCGCGTCTCCCACGGATACGACTTCAAGGACCTCGAAACATGGGCACTCAACACCATTCACGAATATGTGGACTGCAAACCCTCGCCGATCCTCGCCGCCGTCCCTCACACGCACTCATACACCTTCTCTTCAGACGGAGTGGCATCCCATAGAACAATGTCCAACGCTACTATTCAGTGTACCGATGAGTTCACTAGACTCGTTCGGCTCGCCCAGTTATGCAATCGCCAACTCACAACAATCATCATCAACTATCTCAAGCATCTCATGAGCACTTCCGTGCAATATGCCTATTTCGACATGACGCTGGTTGACGAACGCAACATCCGCACTCTGGGGAGCGTAGCATATCTCGAAGTAATACAAAAGGCGACAGTTGTGAAGCGCACGAAGGCCGATATCGAGTTGAAAGCGATGACGACACAACTAAGCAGCACCTTAGTGGATACCATCCCCTTCATACTTGGACTTCCCGTGACCACGCCTACAGAAGATACAGTTGACGAAGAGGGCCACCTTGTAATCAGCCGGGCTCAACAGCTCCGCCTTCGTCTCACCGGTACCTGGGAACGTCTACGAATGACACCGCATGCGTTTGACCATGCTCCGTCGTGCGGCACCACTTGGCATCAGCACGGATGCACCCAGAGTTGGGTAGAGTTCTGGAAGGAGAAGACAAGGATTGAGACGGTGCTCGCGCTCGGCTTGGCGGATGTTGTAGGTCGCTTGAAACAAATCCACAAGGAATACGAGAGGCGGGGAAGCGCGCGGTACATGCATCACGACTGTAGGAATGCAGCACATAAAGCCATCCTCGAAATGATAAGGAAGATCGAGGATGGACTCCCAGACTTTTTCTCCGGGGGTGGGGAAGACGAATGGTACGCGGTGATATGGACGCGAGATGGATGCGGGATGGCACTGATGATGAATGAATAACTCTTGTAAATTAAGAACCTTACGATAAATGTAAAACAGCATACCCCACTTTCAACTCTGCATCACTTCTCGTCTCGTTGAATTCAATTCCTTCTACTCCCATTTCGACTGCGTTTTCCAGGGACAATCCCTGTACTAAGCAAAGATCCATTAGGATCAGCCTGAGCTTCATGACCATTCACAGCCCAAGGTCCATGTAGAATGCCATCCGTACGACTGCCCGACCGTCCACGAGTAGGATTTGGTTCTGTGATAACAGTGGCCGAAGATTGAGGTGTCACTATCATACTGCGCATGAGAGCATCGATGTCATTAGTGCTTGGAAGCGGTTCCAAAGCAGCCTGCGACCCGCGGAGTAGAGTCCTCTCAAACAGCTCATTGTCTTCAAGATCATGGACCGTCCGATGAAGACGCACGAGAACTTCTTCAAAAAGCTCTATCCATGACGAACATCAGCCCCTGTCTCATTGACAGGCTTGGAACTCACGCTTTTCTTCGGCTGAGCCTGGGGGATGACGAGGCAGCAGAGGATCCTGATCGGCTAGAATTTCCTCCGGACGCGGCATATGCAAAGCAAGTCGTTCTTCCCACTTCGCCTCAAATAAGCTTTGGGTAATCTGCTCTTCGCAGTCGGAGAAAGACGTCTGATCTTCACCATAAATAGTACCTATTGAGCTTGCAGGTGAAGGGGCGCGAAGCACTGGTGGCGCGTATTCGGCGAGGTGCTGATTAGCCGGCATCAAACTATTCTTAAAGAAAGAGAGTAGTAGAGCTTGACAGAGATTGCTGGTGGAAGATAGAGGTGAAAGAGAAGGAAAGAACGTCGTCAAGCAGTTCCAGCATGTCGCAAGGGCAAATAGCTCCAAATAACACGTCAACAACACGTCAATTGTTCGAGCTCAACTAATTAGCGCTCACTGAAATATTGACTCGTCGGTAGCTCGAGCACACGTGTTTGCCATATAACCTTCGGGCTTCAAGGCTCAAATCCAAAAATTGCCTCTCAGGGGCCAAGAATAACGTCGATCTGCTAAGCCATATTGGCCATGATCTCACGTTGAGAAGAACCCACCGTAACATCTGGCCGATAAAGATGCCACGTTCTATTGATGTCTGTCAGCAGCCTGAGGATAGATTTACCGATCGCCGCGGTTACAAAAAGGCGACGGCTCTAGTCCTTCATAGTCGCCGCCCGTCTGCATATAAATCTTGGAATGCAGCCTGGAGTTGGCCTGGAGGGGTTCCACAGCCACGTGGACGACATAGGCAAATGGAAGAAAGGCATCGATCCAGCAGGCTGCCCGGCGTCTAGCGATGTCCTCATACATAGAAGTCATTACCATCACACGATACTCGTGTCCATACTTATTGTGCACACATGGCGAGGTGGGAAGTAAATTCCACGCATTTGCGAGCGCACACCTTCAGGGCATAAGTGACACACGACCACGGAATCTGTCGTACACGAGCAAGATCGCCCTTTAAGCCTATCTGTGCGTACCGGTATATAAACGGATCAACAGATGCTTGCGGTAGTAGCCAGTCGTACTTAGTCATGTTCATTGTTCGACCCGGAAGAACTAGCAGACCAAAGATGTCGAAACAAGGCCTGGTTGTCACGGCGTGCGGAAAAACAGCGAGTGTGGCGACACCTCACAGTGGGACACAACATCGGCCTTGTTTAGTCCGGAGTCGGCTTGGCTTGCCGAGGGTGTTTTCAATATTTGTTCTTGATGCTCTCTTTTCCAGAGACTCGGAGGTCCACCGTGATTTCTCGAAGCAATTTCCCGTATCGCTCGAGCGTCATTAATCCAATGCTCCTTGCTTCATACGCTCATCGTTCCCGTTGTACGCAGGCCAGAATTCGAATCCGCCGGCCTCGGCGTCAACCTCATCCATATGGTGCAAGATTCTCATCTTGTGTACCGCTGACACATGTGCACTTCTCAAAGTCTCGATGAGTTATATATACGAAGGCATCACCATCACCGGCTCTACCAGAGCACGGTCTAAGATAAACTCCCCACTCGTATTTTCCCTCCAACGTTCACTCGAAAATGTCTACCAGCAGTCTCCCGTCCTCCGTAGTTCCTTTGTTCACGCGAACCCCTTCGTATTCGGCGAGGCCGCACCAGTCCGAACGCCGCATCGCTCTGGTGGATCGTCTGCGGCCTCGGCCAACTGGGGATTTTCTGAAAAAGTCGAGGAATCATGATGCTCAGCTGAGACTGGTTGCCCAGGAAAACAATATCACCCTTCCTACATATGGAGCGCAAGGCCGTATTGAAGGTGTGATAGAGCTTTTCAAGGCGGACAACGTCATTTCTGTTGACATTAAAGTAAGCTTTCACACCCGGGTATCGTTGGCCGGTGATGACTCCCATGTGTAGATCGAAGGCAGGCTCTTGTTGAAGGAGATCGCGGAAGGTGGCACGACATCCGCCAAAATTTGTCTCGCTACAGATGTGTTATGGAAGAAAGATCCTAGCAACGCGCCATGCCCGAAGATTCTCTCGTTTTCCCTGCATCTTCCTTCAACCCTCACTCATGAAAACAAGACATACGTATGCCGAGACTTTATTTCTTCTCTAATTATCATTAATTGTTTAGCCTCTCCCTCCTACATTTGATGTCAAACTTTCAGGCCTACCTGGATTCCACGCAACAGTTGATGTAAGCCTTGTGATTCTGGCGCGTTTTGCCTTGACAAATGTACCGCATCCCCAAGTATTCCGTGACCGCTACAATAACCAAGCCTCAGCCAATCCCAACGCCATCCCGTTTGCCTGTAAAATCCACCGTCCTCAGTGGTTCTGCGTATGCCCCAGAGCTGCTGTCTCTTCCTTTTTCTAACTCCGGGTTCAGGACAGTATCAACACCGTTCAAGTACTATCCCAGATCGCGACCCGCCACACCGTTGCCTTCACCCTTGATTGCTTCTCGTCATGGCTTCATCGATGCACCAAATTGGACTTCCCATCAATCTGAGATACGTTCCAAGGACAAAGCACTTGAGTCGGTCAAGACGAAGCTCTACCTCCCCACTTCCCGTACCTTTTGCATCTCCCAGCCGATACCCTTCCACGTGACATTTGAGTCATCGTCGCGTTCGCTAACCTCCTTGCTGCCACTCTGTCCGACCACGGGATTCCTCAAACAGAAACAAGCCACACATGTTCAAGTGATGCGGCAGTCCACAGTCGATGTCAGGCAAGGACATCTCAAATGTTTTTTTACTGTATACCCTTTCTTATCTTGACCAAGGAATGCTGTGGTTTCAGGCACGAAGACTGACATATGGAGGATCGACTGCATCGGGGAAGGAACTTTCAGGCATGCGGTACGTAACATGATGTCTATCGTAGCCAATTGAAGTACATTTGGCCTGCAGGCCGATGGACCAACCTGGACAGCGTTCTCGGGGGAGATCACTATGAGCGAGACCGTCCACGTCACGGGCTTTAGGGTAGCTGGCCTTAGCGTCAAGGTAACGCAGTCATTCTATTCCTGCCGTTCTTTTTTCCATTTGCACCTTTTGCTGTGTAGGATTGTATCTTATTCTCCATGTCACCACCCGATCAACGGTCTCCATTCGCAGAACTCCGTCAGCTCATTCCAGTCAAGCTAACAACTGATCCATGGGTAGCAGACGGTGCGGGTATTGAGTTTATGCATCACAACAGTGGATCGGAATACTCTCTCTCTTCCGTTCTGATCACTACGGAATAATTAGGGGTAAATTGCGTGACGTATGGTCTGCTTATGATGTCATTTGTATGGACTCCAGTATGTCAGAGTATGCCCCATGCTATAAAGGTTGGACTACATCCAGCCAATCCATTCTTCTCTGAATCTTTCACCTTCGCTCCACATCGTATCATACAACAATGGAACGCAACATAGAAGTCGAGATCGACGTTGACCCACAAACACAACGAGCCGAACGCCCCTCAGCCCCCGCGACAAGAAGCAACACTTTACCTCAACAAGGTACGATCTCGCTTCTGACGTCTTACGGTAATTTAATTGAGATAGCTTCTACATCTCCTGGAGATGGTAGCGAAGTCCACGCCAATCAGGTGCCGTTCAAAGAACGAGTAATAGGTGAACATTCATGGATAAAGTTGTACTGGATTTTGATGCCCATTCCCTCTAGGTGTCGCAAAGGTAGTACACCCATGGTACTCTTTATCTTGAACAATCTGACGAAATTGTTGCCTTCAGATCACACGCGGAACGGCAAGTATCTGTCTTGCGTTGGTGTTTGTGCTTCACCCGCCGTTCTAATATCTCGATTTGTTGCATAGGTTTTGCGCAAGGTGCTTTGTCGAGTACCCATATGTTCAGAGTTATTGAATACTTTTCTCCAGCCTAGCTTGAAACAACAGGGCGAGGCCATTCTTGAGGGGCAGACGACCCAAGCAGACCTTAAGAACTGATGGAGTCATATATCGTCTGACGGTGAGTCTCCAGATTTGAACCATGAATCCCTTTCAATGATCTAAGCCACAGATGATTCGGATCTTCTCTGTATGTTTGTACATCATCCATCAATAAATGGCATGAAGTCAGTCAGAATTGGCTTGATTCAAAGCACTTCAATCTCAGTACTGATTTCGGAAAGTTTCGATAATGTTTTTGCATATTTGACTACCTCTTCCTAGTCATCACCCTCTCTTGAACTTTAAGCGCTAAGGAATGAGCGGCTAACTGTTTCTGGCATCTACTGTAACCATGATCTTTAACTGACATTGACCCATACAGTCTGCAGCAGGCAGGTAACAAGTCCTTTGTTCACCGTTCTCACTAGTTCTATTTGCTCGACCAGTTTTAGTAAACCTGTAACGAACTACTACTACAAGTTACTGCATTCTTAAGCTTATAAACGTATTTCTGTGGGCTTGCGTCATTATCTTCTGCCATTATGCCAGGGACGAGATCAATCACGGAAATAAATACCCGAAATACACCCTTCATATATCTTGGCTCGGCCCTCCATCATGACAGGTAGTGGTACACTCCTTGAACCTGCCTCGACCGATCTAATACCCCCTTTCGTTTTTTATGACAGTAGTACTTCAATCAGATGCCATCTTGATCGAAAAACTCGAAAAGATAGCTGGTGTTACGAACGAGGAGGTCTTATCCGATCAAGAAATCCTGCGAGGACGAACACTTCTTTCTCAAGCGCAAGATATGTTCGCGGACTTTGGATCCTGGAGAACGACTAGTACTCTAGGTGTCCAATATGACCTCTCCCTTCCGGAACATATCTCAAGGCTCTCCATCGCACTAGCACCCCATAAGCGCCTTCCTATAGAACTCCTTGAATACACTTTCCGTTCCTACTTTGCATCTGAATACTCGTTGCAACTGCCTCCAGTAAGATCTCAGGGACCTTGGGTGCTAGGGCAAGTATGCAGGAGATGGAGACAATTGTCCCGTTCCATACGTGACCTCTGGTATGCTGCGATCTCATTCGATATCAATGACGACGGATTCAACACATACCATGCCGTCGATATGTCGTTAAACCAGCTCAAGTGTGCGGTGGAACTCTTTCCAGAGATTGGTTACATATGTGTTGCTGCCTATCGCGATTATGATGTGTTCATAGCCGCGCGTCCCTTGATCCCATACCTCCACCGCGTCAGCGAACTAAGCTGGAATGTTCAATCTGAGCCAGTAAGAAAGTCAATTGAAATATTCCCTCCAGAGGCCTTTTCTTCGCTCGAGACGCTAAAGATTAGTCTACTTCAGCCTACTGATGAAAAGCATCATAATAATAACGATTCCTATGTCGATCTCTTTGGCGAACGTTGTCGGCTCCAACACTTGATGCTCGGCTCCGACACTCCATCCTTCCTGTTTAACTATATACCATGGTCCCAGCTTTATTCATTCAGCTTAAACATTGGATGGAGTGACATGAATGACTACACACGTTCCGACTGGATTCAGCTCGGTCTTCGCAACCCCTTTTCCGAGATGTCTTCACTAAAGGAATTGTCCTTCGAGATGAAAGACGAATTCTTTTCCCTCGTCCTCTCTTTTGGTCTTCTTTGGCATCAAGTGACGTCCCTTAAGATGATATGGTACGACTCGCCTCATGATCATACCATAATCACACTCTGGAAGATACTGCGGAAGTGTATCTCACTCTCCAAATTCAGGTTAGACTTCCGGAAAAATTCGTCTGCCAGCTTTGTTATCAACCAGGATACAATCACATTCCCTTCACTCATATCTATAGAACTGGGATATGTGGCATCTCCCATGATCAAATTATTCCATTCAGGTGCCCTCAACTTGCTGGATTTCGAGACTTCTATTTCACTGCAGGACTTCTATGCCATCATGAAAGCATCACCTCTTCTCGAGTACCTCTCTTGCACCCTTTCGGGCAAACAATTGACAAGTGGCGATACCATAACTTTGCCACACCTGACCACTCTTAAGATCTCACTCGATGAAGCAAATTCATTCCCCGCACTTCTACTCGCACCATCCCTCACCAACTTACTCGTCCTCAACTCAGAGTACGGTACGGCTCCTGACATCGCAACACTCTCCAACTTCATTTGGAACTCAAAGATGCGATTAAAGCGGTTTCACTTTGGCGTGGACAACACAGATACCACTGCATATGACCTTCGCGGCGATGCACCGATGGTGATATACGGGCCTCTGAGGAACCTGTTGGCTGCACTCCCCCAGTGTTTTGAGGTAGATTTTTCGTTCGTTATTCTCCCTGCGGAGATTCTTGATGATATCGCCGAGCGACGACTTCTTCCTTGCGTGGAGGACCTTGCCATTAGCACATCAAATCGTCTTGTGCTTCTTTCTACGGTTCGACGTCGTCTAGAACTCGAGCTCCAACAAAGGATGAAGTCAGACCGGGTTGCAACTGGCCATAGTCTGATCAGGATCATGGGTTATCTCCCGCACGATGAATATCATGATGAAGGGCTTGATGTTGCATTCGAGGATCTGGAGGACCAGTTTGGTGTGTCTTGGAAATTTCAGTCAATTGATGTGTTGGTGGCTGTGAATTACTTTAAGGTTGAGGCCTGAGGGGCTGCAACTTGAAGAAGTCTCGGCAGAGGATTATTCCAATAACAAACATTAAAAGACGATCACACATAAACTTGGCTGTATGTATATAACTTTAACTAGCGGGGAGGAGAATATCATCATGTTTCAAAAACTCACTGATCTGTAAATAGGGCTGCTCAATCTTATCTGTTCAGACGTTAGGAGCAAGGCGCTATTTTGCTCCTTATCTGAACGGCAGGTTACCTTCAAGTTCTTTACTTCTACTAGCATCGAAGGATGTTGTACGAGGTGAAAGCTGGCAATAAAAACTTTCTTTCGATTTTATTTTATTCTGAAGATCGGCAAGAGATTGGGTTTGGATTGGGCTATGATATCGCCAAACAGTCTTGGAGAGTCGATGCCGTAGTCCTCAGAAGTGTTCAGATGAATGAAGTTGGGCGGATATGCACGCGTCGTCGATGAGCAACTAGTGTCGAAAAACTATTCAAGAACTGGGTATTTTCCAGGAAGTCTGATCGGTTCGCGGCGCAGAGTATGTATCATACGTTGATGGATGTCGTCGACGGGCAACGATATAAGCATTGGCATGCATGCACACCCGTCCACTGTCGTGTCAAGCGGTCCTTCAGCTGGTCAATCAATTGTCCATATCGCAGGACAAGCGGACATCCCTTGAGTACCTCAATTATCTCTAGTGATCCTTTTAAGAACTGCATTGTGAAGGTTCCCAGTGTGTCCTTGAAGTTTAACGAGACCCTCACTGGAAACCTCGCTCTCACGCGTCCATTACACATTCACACTATAACTATAGTTCCATCCCCCTCCTTTGCGGAACAACGTACTCCATGCCCAGCTGCTCAAAAACTATCTCCTCATCCGCCGACGGAAGCAGCTGCCAGAATCCCTCCGCCTTCTTCACAGGGAGCCCTTCTCCCTTCTTTTTCCTTCCTCTCTTCTTCGGTGCCGTCGAATCGTCCTCCTCTTTCTTCTTCTTCGTCTTCTTCTCTGTTAACTTACCCTCCTCATCGTCCTCCCCAATACCAGCGTCAGACTCTGGATGGAAAGAAACGCCCACGATTTGTTCGGAGGGATCGGGGTGCCATTTCCATAAACCTGTCTGGTTGAAGTATAGCCCGAGCTTTGCGGCTTTGTGTGTGATGAGCTGGAGGAAGGTTTTTGTACATGTGTGGTAGAGTAAGGCGGCGCCGCGGGATTTGGAGGGGAGCATGCTACGTCACGTCATCACGTAAGCCCAAGAAGAAAGGAAAGGAAAGAAACAGAAGGGACTCACGAAATCCTCCCAAGGACAAACTCCCCCTCCCCATCACTCACACCCTCCAACCTCTGCTGATTCGTCTCCCAAACTCCCCCTCTCCTCTCCGGCACCCTCAAAATCCCAGACCAACTCCACCACTTACACAACCTCGACGACACCGTCAACCCCCGTCCTTTCAGCAAAGGCATGATCGTACTATGCATATGCGCGTCACGCATGAGGCCGGGTGGTATGAGCGTTTCGGTGCGCAGGGGGTGAAGGTAGCCTGAGGGAGGGGCAGGGGGGTCCGGGACGTGGAGCATGTCTGGGTGGATGATAAGGATGCGCGCGCAGCTTGATGTTGGGGCATCGCGACGGCTGGCCCTGGGTTACATTAAAAGGAGAGGGGGGAGAAGCAATAGACGTACTAGCTTCCGACGGGGATGACTTCATATTTTGGCAAGATGTCGCGGATAAAGTCCTGTTAAAGTATGATGTGATTGGTATTTGGAGTTATGTTACGATGCATGAGGATATACGACGTACAGTGAAGGCTTCGGTTTGTTGGCGCGTAACGGGTTTTTCGAGGTGAGATGCGAAGCGGATGTTGTATTTGGCATTTTCTGTGAGCATGTTGAAGTACTTTGGGCAGAGGAGGTCGGTTTTGGTTCGGTAGCCTGCTAGGATGAGTTGCGAAGCGCGCTTTCGACTGAAGAGTGTAAAAGTAGGGAAATGAGCACAAAGAAAGAAACAATTGGGTACTGTTGGGCACGCACGATAGTCCGTCAAATGACGTGAGCTCTCGAAGAAGTTCCTTCTCTCTTTCCTTAGATATTGCTTGGGTTTCTGCAGGAAGTCATGCTATTGAGACGTTATGGGCTGCATTGCATGCGAAGAAAGGGGACTCACCAATGGAAGGGAGATAGTCCGCTAAGACTTTTACGAAAGCTGGGCTCACAGGGAGCTGGGGGCGACATTAGTGGGTGAAGTATAGATAAGACCAGAAGAGCGCACCCCTTCTGCCACCTCTATCGAGGTGAGCTTGTACTGGAGCCGGTTCACAAATTCTACCCCCTGGGTGAGAGCCCGGATTCGGCTGGCAGAGGTGTTTTGTAGTTCCTCTTGCCTGATGACTGAAACGATGGTCAGATGATGCAGAAGAGCAGACATTCGGCTACATACTCTCTCGTACTTTTTCGACAAGCTGCGCATTTTTCGAGTATGCCCTGCAAAGAGGGAGCTGCCGTGGTATTTGTCGGGCAAACATAAGAAAGGAAAAAAGAGTGTGACATTGGTGTGACAAACGCGTTCGATACATACTGTCTCACGGACTTATACTATCCAAGGTACACGTGCCCGCCCGTGCCATACTAACCCACCGCACACTCGGAGTTGCAGCCACTTGCTGCACTGTTGGCGTGCGCTGCGTCAATGCTTCCAGCCCACTGTAAGTACCAATGTAGATAAGTTCGTACTAACAGCAGTTCTGGTTATGGAGAAGAGTAGATTTGATGGAAGTTGTGTCTGTCAAAGTACACCTATCAGTTTCAAAAGCTGATCTGCTTATCACACATGAGTACTCCTATATAGTATATCTTCATTGTCGTGACTGTGCATTCCCCATGTTGCTCTACAAACATGCTCAAAAGCCAATCCATGATTTTGTCACAACCCATCATTTTTGCCTCATCATTCTGCATGACTTCCCCACCACGTGCCTTCCCTGCTGTCACTAACATGTCCTGACATGCCTTATGCATCAGCTGCTTGCATCTCCAATGCTCCTTCTGGGTCAACATCCCCAAAACATGCCATGACGGCTTGCCGCAGCTTGCCTTGATCCAACTACTCACAAACCAACCATACAGTTCTGCACTGCATGTCTCAGTGCCCCCCTCAACCCCCACCAACATTGTTCTGGTGTTCTGTTCTGCCATAGTACTTAAACCTTTGTACCATGGTAGTCAGTCCTTAGTCTTGATATTGCCAACCTTTTGTCCAAGTCTGTTCTACTTTTTTTTATTGTCATACTAGTCTCCCAGTTCTTCTCAGTCTACTCCATTTTCTGTTTTCACTCGCCAATGCTGCCTTAAGTCCTCCAATCAATCTTTCTCTCATTGGACTTTGCATCATTGACATCCCAATCCCAACTCCTCAGTGCGTCTTGCATTCTCAACAACTAAGACCACTTTGACGCCCCATAAGTCTACATGCTAGTTTGCAGATCTCTCTGACTAGTGGATTATTGCTCTAGGTGAGAGCCCCTGAATCAGTGGGACCTGACATAATATTGAGACTACCCCCACTCATTGGCTAGCTCAAATGGCAACTTATACTCAAAACTACTGGCCAACGATAATCTACATGGTTGATCAGTATAGCTGCCCCATTTCTCCTAAACTCAGCCAACAATCCTGTCACTCCTTTGAGCCAGCAGCAGCCTGTTGTACCTGTTGCACCATATCCTTCAACTTGCTACTGGCCAATAGATCAAACTGGGTACTTGCTGAGGCCTTCAATCAGTCAAGGTTCTAGCATTGACTGGCACTTTCTAGCACCTCCCTCCATACAAGGTTTGGATTCCTGAACCTATACTGGAGTCCTGCATGAGGCTCAGAATCAGGTGTAGACTGCTCCAGCACTTGCCAGCACTGCTCTGCTCATGGCAGGACTGGTGTACTCAAGTGAATGGGACAGCTTTCAGCCCCCTGCCACCTCTGTTGCCCATCAGCCTCATCATCAGGTTCCAGTGGCAGCACCAGCTATTCACACTCCTCCAACCCCTTTGGGACAAGGAAACATGTCTCAGAGTGATGGTGACCCCTTGCTCTAGCATGCAGGATGATGGGCAGAATATTCTCAGCAATGTGACGTGATTCTAAAGGAGCTCTGCCTCTTGTGAAAAGCATTCTCCCTAATGACTCAAGAGTTCTTTAAGAACCTGGGGCACTCTGCATCAGAGGCCACCACAGAGGTCTGAGCTGATCACATCTTGACATTCTCCAAGCTCTATGAGTGAGGAGATCTCTCACTGCATCAGCTCAGACTTCTACAGAGTGATGCCTTGCTGCATGATGAGTTGCATAATTTGGTCACTGAGATCTATGTTTCCTCCTCACTGGGTGAGTTTGGGAATCCAACCAATGCTGGGTACTCCTTCCATGTTCAAAAGGAAATATTCATGGCTTGGCATGCCCCCAACACCACCACTCCAAAACCTGCTGCTACAAATTTGAATGATCAAGATCAGAATAAACTGGAAGTGGCTTCAACCCTTCTCTGGGGGACTTTTTAAACAAGCAGCAGCATGTGAAGTAGGCCTTTCAGCATGGCTCTGATCAAACTTGGTACCGATTACCTGTTCATTTCAAACTTGAAATCAACTTTCAGGTGCTCCTTCTATTTTCATACCCCCTTCACAACACTCCACCTTACAGGCACCTCCTGCACCCATTAAGGAAGATGCCTGCTCTGAACATATGCTGAGCTACATCAACAAAGCTGACATTGACACAGCTCTGGAGCAGGCCCACTCCAAGTTCAAACAAGATTGACCTTCCCATATGAATTTCCAACATGAAAAACCTCCACACTTGAATCTCTCAGATCCTCCACCACCATTGCTCCCACCCCGAATCCATACTCACTTTGCCAAGCCACTCTGGACATCAAGTCAAACCTCTTGACCACCTACCACTCTAAAATTGATAGGCAGACCAAGCGAGTCAACCAGATGCTGGAGCAGTACTTTCACATCTATGTGAATTACTTGCAGGATGACTGGTGCACAGAACTTCCCATCACTGAGTTTACTTATATATAACTGGGTTGTTACATTACAATGACCATATTAGAAAGTTGTCACATAGAGTGACATTATTTATGATCCAATATTGTATTAGCTAAGATAACTTTCTTGTATATCACAACGTAACTAGTCGAATACCGATCAGCGGTCTGATTTAGTTATTGCGTGAACCGCAAGACAAGTTCTTCTGCATAGCCTCAGGGCTACATTTTTTTAAATCTTCTGCTATTGGTGAAAGACTCTAGGCTCTACTACTGCTTTACAATCTCAACTCG
>JABAKA010016130.1:0-28434 GCA_018857285.1 Termitomyces sp. Mi166#008 | reverse complement strand
CGCAAGGATGGAGGAGTTGTTGACACCCGATTGAAGGTTTATGGCACTCAGAACCTGCGTGTGGTAGGTGCCTATTGTATTCCGAGGCTTCATACTCACGTTATCAGGTGGATGCATCTATCATCCCTATTCACCTCTCTGCCCACCTTCAAGGAACTCTCTATGCTATCGCAGAGAAGGTGAGTCATCCTCACGGCCCTTTATATTTTAATAACGGACCATTTATTTCTCAGGCGGCGGATATTATTAAGGAGGACGCTCGCAACATGAGAAAATCAATGGCCTCTGTGGAATAAATGGGTGGAGATTGACAACAGAGGAGAACCTTAAACTCAGATGCTTAATCCTGAATTTGTTCTACTCCTGTGATTTACGTTGTGTCAAACTCGGATGCGAATTTGTTCTACGCTACTCCTGTGATTTACGTTGTGCTTGTTTGTTGGACAGCATTTATATGCGTCAATTATCAAGACTCACTACCTATATCCTAAGCTGCCGCGTTTCTCGCATTGCAACTTGTCTAGGGAACAGTCACTGGTCTATCATTTAAGTTATGGTTGGTAATAGAGATACGGAAGGAATATTGATAGTGGCACAAGCTGAATGAAATCACAAAATGCGGGTGGCGCTGGATTGTGCATCGGATCAGCGTTGACGACAACTCGATCTTGTACTAGTACCCCGACCACCGATTCTGGTCCTGGGATTGTTGATATGGCGTAGCAGGTATTTGAGTAGATCGTCCGCATCAGCATTCTCTTTCGGAAAGAATTTCTGACTTCCTCGGATATATTCATGATAGTTCAACCTCCGTATGGAAGAACTGAACTGGTCCTCCGGTATGGGGATGGTGAACCAAGTCAACAAGGTTGGAACATGCTGCCTTCCGGTGGCCAAAAGAACAAACCTCTTAACAGGCATTCAACCCTTCTGGAGCAGGCGTAATACGAAGAACACGACACAGGGTCGTCCATGATTCCAAGCCGTTCTCATCCATGTGGTAGGTGTAGTTAAAGGTTTGTACACAAGCACATCCTTGTAGTCTTCTTTCTCCTGAGTTATCTCCTCTTTGCGCCAGTGAAGATGGCAAGCAAGGATTGCAAGGATTGTACGAGAGATCACCACGATCCTGGAAAGATTCCAATGCGGCATAAAGATAATTTAATCAGTAATTCCCAATCAGTTTATACTTGAGGAGCGGTAAAGATGCTAACGTTCGAATTGGGGGTGGGAGGGCAGAAGACATTGCGTGGCATGGTGTGAGATCTGTGTTGGGAATAAAGGCATGGGGACCGTAACATAGTAATATATATCGAAGGACACATTTCCTGGGCGCTCGAAGAACTTCAAGAAGTCCAGTGACACGAGACAGATTTGCTTGAAAGCGCCATGCAAGTCATCTTTGTTCGAAGTATACACAATAACAATGGACTGCAAGCTTGAACAGTACCAAAGACATCCGTCCGAAAGAAATAGACACCTCTTTGAGATTCTGTGTGTGAACAGGAGGTCGAGAATTGAGGAACCATGAGGTAGAAGATAGCTAACACACTGTCAAAGGGATGCTGAAAAAGGATCCAGAAAGACTACACTCAGGCTGGCAGGCGGCGCCCGAGACTTCGGCGTCACAATTCAAATGAAGGAGTAACAAGTACACTCAAAGAATAACACAGTCACTTGGAAACAACGAAGCATACCCCATCATGCCGAGATGACACCTTTCGCGATTTTCGTCTTTCTCTTCGCCTTCTGACTATTTCTTCTTACCTCTCCTGTCGAGATTGACATGCCTCCTTCTCTTCGTCGACATTTTCTGTCATTTTGTGACACGTAATTTGGTGGGTCATTGTTCTCAATCTCGTGCGATGGTACTCAAACTGATTCACATCCTTGTCAGCCAGGAGATTTTTTTGCAACATTGACTGCCTCCTACTTGAGTATGACTCTCCTTTTGAGATTCTAAGTGAGATTTTCTTTATCCTGTTGTCATTTATCGTTCGTTGTTCATATACCCTTCGAAAGTAACTAGAGCTGTACAGTTTGCTAAGTAGGTGGCTCTGAAGTACATAGATGCATCGCATGCAAAGACTTCGATAGGCCCGTATTTTGTGTCCTTTCTCGTACATTTAGAGGATCACCCAGCAATGGATACAGACTGCACCCGCGAGCCTCTTGACTATAAATGCTCAAATTCTTGCTGCCGCCCTCCGCCTTGCCAGCCTTACAACATGCCGGACCAGGAACCCCATTCAGCCTCAATATTCGACCTTTAATCGGCTGTCGAACCTCAATCCCAATCCCATCTCAGGTGACTGACGAGCTCGGTACTAGATCTAGCGCCAGTGCTCACAACAGCCGCTCTGCAATCTGTTCTTACTTGGGCACTTGTTTCTTGTAGCTCGAACTCACCCTAGCACCCAACTGCGATATGACGGGTTGCGACTGACTGGTCACTGGTCCATGGTCTGTCTTACGGGTGACAGACATGATGCAGGGTGGCGAACATGTTTGTTGTTTTCCTATGCCGGTTTAAATGTGCCTACAGTCATAAATCAACTGTTCTCCTTGCCTAGCCTTGTTCCTGCAAGATTCCTAACCGGGGCAGATTCTTGACTTGTGCTCACTCTCGTTTTAGCGTGCAAGACTCAGTACCAGATTTAAGAATAAAACTTCTGATTATACTCAGATACATAGACCCGAATCCGAAATCGAATCAAACGGGATTACTATTTGCTACTAGGAGGCTTGAACATAACATATGTAAGACGATTCAGGCACCGTTAATAACGGTGATTATTTCTTGTATGTTCTTATCAGCATGTGTAGATTGATTTCATATGTAAGTGAACTTGTCTGTTCTTCGAACATGTATCAAATCTTATGTTATGAGGAATGTGCTAGAGATCCTACATAACCTGATATCGAATGGGAAATAAGACAACTAAACATACAGAGTTATATCCCAAGTTCTTTAAGGCGGTATCTTGGTACGTCGACATGGCAGGATCTGAAAGGAATGTGCGTGAGCTGGGTCCAAGGATGGATGGATGGATAAATACTCACATATATCCATGTGCAAATGTCTTCCACAGCTCATACGTAGTCGGCGAATGGGACTTGAGGACTTTGCACACGCGTAGATAGGCAGCGAGGGTGTCACGAGAAACATCAAGAAGGGTGTCATTGGTCGACTGCCCATGAACGCGCGCCCTGTTGTGTACGTAATTGCCGGTCTCGTTCTGCATTTCCTCCTTATAGAACCTGTGAAATACACACAATGACTTCGATACTCAGAAGAAAGCGAGAAAATAGCGCACGATAAAACATCATTAGCCAGGTTAATGTAAACCATGATATCCCCAATAACCTGGACGAAGTCTGTCAGGTTGTACGATGAGCTCCGTGGAAAGATCATGAATGCATATGCAGCGGCGACGCCGGTCTTTTCACGAAGATAGTATGGCCAAGACTGAGCATTCGAATGTATCTCTATTTCTTGAGCGGTTTGGAGGTTTTCTAGTAAACATCCGTTGATGTATTCCATTGCTGAAGAGACGATACAATTGGCCGAAATCGGATCCCACAATGGATACATGCCACAAAGATTGTTGCGGAATTCCTTCAAGACGGCCTGGTCGATGTTCTCTGAGGAGAGAATCGAGACTTGGAACTTTTCCATCGACGATGGAAACTTATAACAGAGATCGTCCATGTAAAGGATGAACCTGCAGAAAATATCTGAATGCGCTGGCGAGGTCAGGGTCAGTAGAGAAGCTCACCATGTAAACCGAGCTATTTGCAACTGCACGTCATAAGAGTGGCGTTGATAGCCAAGCTAATGTCAACTATGTATGAGGTAGGATTCAACAGCGGAAGTGACACTGAACCCACCTCTGCTAGCATTGCGGCATGGAGGCATGCTTTCTGAAACCATTCATGGTCAACTTCATACATCGAGAAATCCAAGCTCAGAACCTGAGCCAAGGATGCTTTGCGTTCCTCGTTAGAGTCAGGACGATGATAATCCATGCCGTCCAAGAGCAATTTGACAGCGCTTCCAATAGCATCCTCGCGGTTTCGTTCCGAGGAGACATCATTATCTCGCTGCAGCATTTTCGGGAAAAGACCGTAGAGCTTCTTCAGAGAATACGTGAGAAGGTAGGCACAGTCCGAAGCGCAAAAGGACTAGTTGATGGACATCTGCATTTCGAGGTATCTGTCTTATATAAGTCTTACGAGTCGCTTCCTGTACTCCCATGTATGTCGAGTCCGCTTTTTTCTTTTTCAATCAGAAAAGATCAGGTCCCAGTCATGATTTCAAGGTCTCTGACTCTTGCGGGCTCCGGTGAGCTCCATCCACCATGTTCTATCGGAGTCTCATCCAAAATGGGGAAAATGAGTTATGGACACTAGGAAAAATTAGTCGGGTAAAGTCGTGACCATGCGCAAGAGACGCAGAACGAAAACTTTGCCTCGGTGGCAGTGGGAAGTCTGTAGAAAGAGCCGAAAAGAAAGGGTGGGGTGATCGGTAAAGATAATGGAAAGTTGTGATAGAGCCGACCCTTATGAAGCGCATGTGTGGTTCCCGTAACTCACTATCAATCGTATTGTTCACACCGTGTGTGGCCGATCAGATTTTTCAAATTTCCATTCATCTTTACGAGTGTTTACGCTCCGACATGAGAACATCGAGATCTCTCTCCTGTGGGTTTGTGTCGCTTGATCCGAATGGCAACTCTCATGATAATGCATCTGTAGCTGGCAGGTTTTCATATCAAACCATATAACTACGGCTTGAGGCCAATATATGTGGAGTTGTCATATCATCTGCTTGTCATGAACAAAGTTACTCACTGCTTACCGGTACCCAGCGAGAACGGGTTCTGGGCTGGTCTGGAGAAATCTCAGTTTGTCGGCATTTTTCTGCGCTCCAGAAATTAACAGAAATGTCTAAATATTCTTCTGGAACTGTATGCAAAAGTCTGCATGGTCCAGACATGATCGATATCTGACCATCAGCACAGTACTGAATGTGTCTGAATCTAGTCGATCCTTCGAGATCTCACCGATTTGACCAAAGTTAGTTCCAAGATTGCGAACACAGTCAATTATCACAGCATACCGGGCCAGAACATGCAACTATTGTTCATTGATTTCATCTTGAGCGATTGTCATACCTTTTTTGCGTGCCTTTGCGTACTCTTTCGAGAGATCATCGTATTTCTGAAGTACGTTAATGATTGCAAGCTGATCATATAATGCGTATGTGTGAATCTGTCAAACTTACCTTCCTGATGTCTGCATCACGGTTCTTCCATGTACTTGCGAGTTCTGTTTCGGTTCCGTTGGGGTGAATCTTGAGATAGTCGACAATATAAAGGTTTCTAGTAGAAGAAATAATCAGATGATATAGTGGAGACATCTGATCCAATGATGCGTACCAAGCAGAGGTCAATTCTTCCTTCGCTTTGAGCAGCTTGTTATTCGATCTCTTGACAATTGTAGATTCAGGTCGGTGAGAAGTCGTAATTTGGGGAACAGTGATAGACGGTGGTGGTATTGAAATGTTTTTCCTTATTGGACTTGATCAGTAGTAATATATACATCAATACAATGACTGAATTACAGTGGATCAAGGATGCGGCGTGTTGTTGGTTGTCGAAAAAGGCGTAGACCCAATTCGGTTGGGCCTGTGATGTTGAAGGAGGCAGCACCTGCGATGCCGAGGGAGCGGACTGTGACGCTGACACTTGCAACATAGTGGGGTCGAGTGTCTGTGGAGTCGAAGCCGGGGCCTGTGACACCGACACTTGCAACGTGGTGGGGTCGAGCACCTGCAACGGAGACAGAGATGGGGCCTTGATGAAACTGTCGTGCATAATGATATATCACCCATCATTAAAAAAACAGACGCACCTCTCAGTCCATCGCTGTCAATTTCAATGATATCCACTCCATCATGCAGTGGTAATACATGTCTCTGTTTTCTTGGTTTTTGTGTGATCATCTTGATCTTGAATGTGGATGGCGTTTAAGTGACAATGTGGTATCTATCAAGGTAAAAACAAGACATCGGGAAAGAGAAAAAGAGAAGAAAAGTACCTGTTGTTCGTCCTTTTGCTTTTCTCCAATCAGAATAGCGAATTGTTATGAACCATTCAACTTTTCAATGATTGTTAGCAAACGAAAACTCCGAAACTCAGAAAGCATATCATGGTAGAAAAAATTCCTCACTTTTCTTGTCTTCTTCTTCCATGTGTCAGGGTCTTAAGAATTTCCTTCTAGCTCATTCCACAAGCCCTTCGCTCCTTCACTCATCTGGCCGATGCAGCTCTTATTTACATTCCCATCTTTGTCAGTGAGAAATCCCAGCTTCTCTACGTGCCTACCCTTTGTCTTCTGCTTGATGTACCATTGCACCCATTTGTCTTCTTCCCAAAAGGTCCTGATTTGTGGGCAGATGCAGATAGAATAGCTAAATGGCGATGGTGACCGACTTCGTCACTTTGAGAAAGGATCTCAGTAACACATTTATATAATGAAACACATATGTGTACAAAAGACAAATAGTCTCTGCACTAAGGTTAACATATGAGCTATGTTACTCGAGATATGCTTGTAAAAGCTCAGAATATGTTGTGTTTGTCACCGAGGTAGTAAGAAACGAGGTCACCAGCTAGATACAGTGAACCTGTGAGCATATACATTGAATTCAAGGTGAATTGAGTCTCTTGAAGAAGGAATTGCAGATAGCGACAAAGGAATTGCTGGTAGAGATGAAGAAGGAATTGCAGCTAAAGGCTGAATACAGTAGACTTGTTAGTATAGACAATGTATTTGAGAGAAATCATACCTTTTGTGGCCTGTAATCATTATTTAAAACTGTTGGAGCCTATTTTAAAGTAAAATTAGTGACAATACAGGCGAATCAGTACATAACTGACATTGAAAAGATTCTGTGGAAATTTGAAGTAATTAGGGAGGTTGGCATGAGGGAGGGAAGGACAAGAGTCTGTGCTTGCAGACATGCATGTGATGGTAGTAGCGATGATATATTGATGATAGTTGAGAACGAAGACACATGGCCGATTTTCAAAGACTGAATGATCTAGCGTGTGACAGTGTGACAGATCATGTCAACCAATCAGGTTGCATGCAGCAGGAATGATAAAGAAAGATAGCAATCCTTTGTCTTCAGAAAATAGGGAATTGAGATCAATATGCCTAACTTGGTCAACTTTGTGATAACATGCAACTAAGGTTACTTCCATCATGTGTCTATTCTGCAACAACCTGCTTCTTTTAACACATTTTTAACACATTGAAAAAGAGTCTTGATGATGAGTTGAATTCAAGTTTCTCCCCTTCAACAGGTTTGTGTCATTGTCCCTGGATTTTATTCAAAAATAAATTGACTCTTGACATACTGACAGTTTTGATGCAACTTATCCATATCAATATACATTTGTACTATTGTATCACCTTGTATTTCCTGTCATGCCCATCATGATCCTTGGAGGTATGCCCAAGCTTCTTGTTCTCTTCATCATCACTACACTATCATATATTCATGGAAACTTTGATTCACAATCCTAATTTCCACCCAATTGAACTTCTTCCAAACTAGATTTTTCAACAAAAAACCACAGGTCCTGTGGCTCATCAGGAAATGCTGGCGTTGGTTGCATCAAGACAAGTGAACATAGATTCATAAAAGCATTGATTTGGCAACAATGCAAAGCACATTGAGCAAGGTTTGCAAATAGGTTTGACAGCTAACAATTCTCCTTTCCAAGGCTACCAATAGTACACTCCATAGTGTATTGTGAATGATATGCTCCAGGTCCCACTCAGAGTGTTTCATGTGCCAGATGAGCTAATGTATGGATTGAAGGGTAGCAAACCTGAAGTCTATCAACTCATTCTGTGGCTTTGAACCCACTAGATATCTTCTCTGCAGGGTTACAAGGTGTTTGGTGAAATAATGATGGAAAATGATGAGTGGCATTCTGTAAAAGTTTTCCATGATCAGTTCAAACATCTCCAATAAGGGCTGCCCATTCCCAATCATTATCATTTGAACATTTAAGTGTTCTATGCCAAAGATATGAGCAATTCTGGAATGTTAAGGCAAGGCAGATGCATTAAGCTCAGAGGAAAACAATAAGGGACAGGGAGTGAAAGCTCAGAAACTAGACCACTAAAGAAACTTGGTTTGCTGAGACCAGTAGCCTTGCAATTGTCTGTTTTTTCTTGTTCTCCTTGTTTCTGGTGATACATACTGCTGCTGTGCTCTATATATTGCACAATATCCCTCTTGTGCTTGTGTGTTATAATATATAGGCCAATTTGATGTCAATCCACATCCATGTAGCATATTCTCACTATACTTTGACTCAGTGCTAATTGGTGCCACACTATGAAATAAAGTATGTGTGTTATCCCAATCAGACTTGTTCAATAGATAAATTTGGTGGTTTTTTTAAAGTTTGCTATGCATGGCCAATACCCTATAGACATATACATTCTTAGATCTCTTAAAGTTTTTGAGCATGGATTCTTCTCAGTTGTAGCAGCAGCTTCAAGCTTCACTTCTATTTCATCTGTTTCCATCACTCAACTTCTCATGCCATGATAAGCATACTCCATCAAGGTTCACAAGTGACTATGAGGACCTATTTGGTGTGTGAGGTCTACAATTGCCCAAATACAGGTTTAGGTTCATTCCATCAATTGTACCTTTCCCTTATTGACACTTCAGTATTATGTCTGTAAATCTTCTGTATAATTCTGTATACACAGGTCTATTCAAAAATTCATATGTTTAACATTTTTGAGAAAAACTCTCCACATGTCTATGAACTGACATGATGACAATTCCAGTGTTTGAACCAAGAATTCAAAGTTGCAGGAGTAATCAAAATTGAACCTATCTTGTTCCCCATAGACTGTGTCTGAAATTGAGCAAGACCCATCTGAAAATGGTGGCATGGGTGCATTCCTAGCATAAAAGGATATGCTGCAGGCTGCCAGCAGTGGTTCTTGACTTTGCTAAGCATGTTTCAATCACCAACAAGGACACCATGATATCATTATCCATTGATGGTGTACAACTGTACCAGAGCAAAAAAATCTGACACATGGATAACTACCTGGAAAATTGAAAACTATTCACCTGATTTGCATTTCAAGAAAAAAAAGGTGCCTGTGTTTAATACCATTCCTGGCCCAAATAAACTCAAGATTATTGACTCATATACTTTTTAAACACTTTATCACTTGTCAGCTTTACAGCATGAAAATGGTGGTCATGGCCTAGCTGTCTGGGATGTCAGATCACAAAGTGTTATCCACTCTCACATTCTGTTTACCTTAGGCACTGCTGATGCTATTGCCAAGACAAAACTAGATGGCTGTATTGGACACCATGGAGCATAGGGTTGTCATCTTAGCCATGGAATGAAGGGATGCTATAAACCTAACAGTGGACACTACTTTGCTGCACATCTCAGATCTAACAACTATACTGTGCAGGATTGCAATCACCCAGATATTGATATTAAAACACTTGTGCACTTTTTATTAATGACTACAAAGGTAAACTCCACACATGTATTTACTGACCAGGCTGCATATGAACATGTTACAGAGTTCTATAGCACTTAAGTTGTGATTAGACAGTTGGATAGATTGGTGAACTATGAACCTTGATGTAATAGTGGGTTGAGTCCACAGAGAGAGCATGATCAGGGGCAAATTTTGCAGCCATGCAAGGATATTGCACAGAACTAGAGAGTTAAATAATTGATGCAAACCCCAAATGGTGGGGAGGCAGGTGGGAGGCAGGGAGTGCTGATGACAATGAGCAGGGTATAGGAGAACCTGATGGAATTAGCTCCAAATTGAGTTGGAATTGAAGCCTGTGAGTACAGTTATGCTTATATCATGCTTGTGCTGTAGTTACAGGAATTAATATAATAAATTGACTGTATAGCCTGGATAATGATACCCATACAAGGTGAGATGGTCATTCTATCAATGTCAGAGTCTTCTGGTCAATTTTCCTGAACCTTAAAATCATTCTTTAAGCTACAGCCTCAATCTTGTTTCAGTATATGGCAATCAAACTTTCCATTGGCTCAGTCCTGGAAGTGTTCTGATATTTTTGATCCCTTGTTATCTGATATATCTGCCTGATCAAAACAAGATCTTAGTACCTCCTCCTAGGCATGAGAATATATCCTGGCTCAAGAAGGTTTGTCAAGACCAATTTTGCAGGGAGAAACAGCATCACCATGAAAGAAAGGAAGAACAACATCATGAGGAGAGCATCAAGAACATAAACATCTGAAGCATAAGCAACAGAACCCCAGCAGTTGTCTTGTTAAACACTGACATGTTGGATCTGATACTACAAACACTTATGATGTGGATGCTGATCTTGATGGTGATGGTACCAGCAGCAACAGCAATCAATTATTGAGGTAATCTGAAGAATGAGCTTTCTGTTCCCTCTTCTTACAAATGCACAAAGTGTGGAGCTCCAGAGTATGATGAAAATGAATTGAGGCACTGCAGTGTTGGAAATGTGCTGTGCAACATGATACACTCTTCAGAGGATCTGGCCCTCAAATGGTTGAATCCTACCAGCACTGTGTTCAGGTTATATGTAGCATACCAATTCACCAAAAATCCCTATACTTGTCCTCCTGTCCTCCTTCACTGTTCAGTAGCATGTTCATCTTCATTCCTTGTTTTCTCTTACATGTTCTTATGCTGACAAGTCCTCTATATAATGTAGTCTCTCAGCTGTCTTTATTGGAGAGCACTCTCAAAGACTTAGTTGTCTTTGAGCATGCTTGTTTTCTTTAGAGTGTGCTTCCATTTGACATATGTTCTCTTGCTTGTCAGATTTTCCTGCTGTCTTGTCCCATCTGTGCATGCTTTTTACATGCTGCCTTGCATTGTGTTTTTTGATATTTGTTACTGCCTGCTAGATCTTCACTTTCCTGCTATTGCTTGTATGTTCTTGGATTACAACTGCTGCCCTTTGCTTATACATCTTTTATCTTGGAGTTTGCATTTCATCTGTCTTCAATGCTTCATCCTAGTACCTTCTGAGTTTCTGTTGATTGCATTAGTTTTCACCTGTTATATCTGTTGTTTTCATTATCTGTTGTTTCGACCTTATGTAGTAGCCTTACAGCCTCGAACTTCCCAATAAAATGATCATTTTCCCTGCCTCATGAATTTCTCTCTGACAATAAGAAAGATTTATGTTGAACACACAGAGTTGGGTATATTCGCGCCGCTAGGATTCTGTTATAGAATACACAAAAAATGTATTTTGTCTACTCAATGCCGCGGCCTGGGCCAAGCCAAGCCAAGCCAGGGCCGGGCCGCCATTGGGGGCTTGAGCCTCGGCCCAGGACTGAGGCCGGAGGCTTTCGGGCCAAGCCGGGCCGGAACATCACTAAATTGACGCATGGGTCCAAACTTTCAAGGTTGGATACATTGGAGCACTGTGATACTTGCTATCATAAGACCGTACCCATGCAAGCAAAGGTAAATCAGAAGCGGACTCTTCAGGAGAGGAAGATCGATATTGAGGGAGACAGGAGGTGTATCTACCACACCAGTTCCAAGCGTTCGAAAAGTATCTGCAAGCGCCCAGAAACATGGCAAGGGACTTGGAGAACAAGAGCGGCAGTTAACTTAGCAGAAGGAAAAACAGCGATTTGATTTGGAAACTCAAATGAACAAAAATAATGAAAATCTTAATTTGTGGACCGGATACGACTCTCTCACTTCCGAGCACGGTTCAGACAGGGGTTCTGAAATTACTGGGCTTTGAATCAATGTCAGGTCCCTGGACATGTCGTAACGTTTGCAAATGCTAGATAGAAGCGAATATCAGTGGGTCGAATAGAAATAAAATGTCCACTACTCACATAGTTTGACGAGGTAAAAGTAGGGTTAGTATTGATTTCTGATACAGCCGTCGTCCTGCTTCGCGCATTGAGGTTAGCCATCAACACGTTGGAATATCTACCGGTCCAGTTAGCATGCAGGAGAAAGCAACAATGTGATGCAGACAATTTAGACAGGAATAGAGCGCTGTAAAATGATATGTCATCAGATGCGCAAGGGCAATGTTATACAGAACGACACACATGGAGACATGCAAGAAATTCTGGGATTGAGTAAGGAACAACACCAGTTCCACAATTGCGAAAAGCGAGGTATAGGCACCACTCTGAATCGAACGCGATATGAGCTTGTCCAACAAGCGGTTGGTACGGTCGAAGGACACTCGGAACTTTGCAGAACGAAGCTGAGTAATTTATTAACTTTGAATTAGCTATAGTAGGTCAAGGTGTTGGGTTACGAACGATATGGGTCATCGCAAGAGTAATCGCGACATCACAAGCTGCAGAGCCCGCCAGCCAGACCTTGAGGTCGCTTCAATGAAAGTATCATACAAAGAATGAGGTCACCGACAACGCATCCTGCGACTAGGTGAACACCTTCTGCTGGACCAACAATGCTCCACTGTGTCGTGGTTGATTTGACATATGTGGTGCAAAATGTTCAAACTCACCTGGATGGCAAAAGCTATGCTGCTGATTGATTGCATTAGGGCAGTCTGTAATGATATTGTGAGGCTTATGACACACGTTTCCAGGAGAAAGTGTGGCTCACAAGGACAATAAACGCTGATAGGCATCGTCCGACCCAGCCTGGCTTCAGGACGTAAATCCGACTAGAAACTTCATCAGAAGATATGACCACAATAATTCGGACATGGCGTGGACTGTACCAGGCGAAGAATACCTGGACGATAGCACCGACTGAAACAGACGTGTTAGCATTCACGGGGGGCGACATGAATGACTCGTACTGATGCCGCTCATGATAGGAAGGGAGATAGTTGTCGGTGGTTGATCCTGGAGCGAGGCGGGATCACCCCAATCAATGACCACTAACTGCCACACGTTCTGAGTGGAAAATCCTGTTTGCAACATGTCTAAGAGAACCAGCACAATGACTGATCCTCCATCAGCTCTAGTCAATTCTGTGAATCAAATTCGGTTACCGAGTGCTCGAATCCAGGACGAATCTTTGTAATTGCTGGTGAAGTACACATCTACGTGTCCGTGAGATCTGAACTCATCTTGAGAGAACATGATGATACTCACAAACCTGCACTATCAATACACCGAGTAGGGCCCAGTTAAACAGTAACCCGAAAAACTTGACCATTGTTTCAAAACCTGGACATTGGTGGAAACGGTGGCTTACCAACGGTCCAAGGCTTACAGGTGTGATGATCAATGAGGGCAAATCAAATTTATAGGAATACGAGCTCACAATAAGATAAGCTCCTGACCAAGGCGGGAGGACGTAGGCATTTTTGATGGAAAATACCTCAGACGCAAGTCGTTTTTAAGTCTCAACGATTCCTCTTATGAATCCGTTCAAACACCTTGATCTCATTCCGAACCAGCAAGCTCGGAGCAACTATACCGATGAAGTTGTGTCGCATCAGATGGAAGTTGCCAATCGCTAGTGACCCAGCAGGTTCCTCGCAACCATGTGACCTTCGGAGACTTACTCGAAAAAAAAGTTGATGCGTAGACAGAACAGAAAACATGAACTCTTCTGACAATCCCTCCATTGTGATACTGATAGGCGAGCACGAACACAACAAGATATCTATCAATATCATTTCGTCAAAACGCTCACGAAGTCCTGCATCGGAAATCTCCGGAGGGTCACATGGTTGCGAAAAACCTTATAGTAGCGGTCACCCCAACAAAAGTAAAATCAGCATGCATTAGAAGGCAATCTGTAGATCGAGAGAGCTAATTCTGTCTTACCTTCATCACACCAGAATGCTGAGAAGTATAACAAAGAACAGTCGTGGCTGAATCAGATCTTGACCAGATCTCATAAGTACCCACATGTGATGGTAACAAGATGGAAAAATCATACTAACCCGGCCCAATCGCGACGACAGAAGGTGTAGTGGAACTACATTGAACCAAGGAAAGCCGGCAACGAAGAAGATCTGTAGACTAAATAATTCGAGCGAAACCTCTGAATCCGAGTTACGCACGCGTAACAAAGTTTAATCAGGTATCCTGTTTGTGTAGATGACGGACCATCATTCTCATCTTGTTGTCATGAGCATTAATGGTTGTGAGGCCAGTGTTAGGGTAGCCGACCGTGGCACTTTAATACATTGTACAGTGCAATTTACAGATCTATAAGCTAGTATAATGTATGAACTGCTGGCTTCTTCCTGATGCATTATCTATGGATTATAGCTCCGTGTGGCACGTTCTTTTTTCTCTTATGCATAGTACTCATCTTTTGATGCATGCATCACTAGTGCATTACAGCTCAGTGCACTCTCGTTCTCTTTTCTGCTTTACTGATCTCCTGATGCATTACAGCCATGTGCCACCATCCATCCATTGCCTCGTCCGTTCTCCATAATGCGACGCTGATGCATTACCGCGCGTCTCCATCCATTGCCTCGTCCTTTCCCCGTAATCCAATGTTCATGCATTACCTCCATACACCTCCATCTGCTTTTCCATAATGCAACGCTGATGCATTACGATGCGTCTCCGTCCATTGCCTCGCGATCGTCCTTTCCCCGTAATTCAATGCCTTTGCATTACTGCCATGCGTCTCCATATGTTTTTCCATAATGCAACGTTGATGCATTACCGCGCACCTCCGTCCATTGCCTCGTCCTTTCCCCGTAATCCAATGCTGCATTACCACCGTGCACCTCCATCTGTTTTTGTAATGCAACGCTGATGGAGCTCTATGGACATATGACTGTCGCCGGCTTAGAAGCTAGTGATGTCTCTTTGGGTTGTGGAAGTTTTAAACAGATATCAGCTCGGCCAATGAGTCACGGCCTTCCATAGCCTTTTCGTTCTCAGCATTGCTATTGTGAGGTACGAACTCAAGACAATTACCTGCCAGCGTTGTCATGAGGAAATGCTCTTCAGTCCTTAATTTGACCCTGAATCGGCTGAAAAGCGCTATGATCCGATGGGAAGTAGTTGTCTTCGGTGCGCGAGGCTTCAGTTCACTCTTACCTTGCTGACAACCAGACACATTTCGCAGACCATATGGGCATATTTGTTACAGAATAAAATGGTAGTTAGCAGTTCCATTGACGGTCTTCATACTACTACCAGGTCCTACCCTTATGCTTCCTACAGACTTCGTTATCGTCGGTGCTGGCCTAGCGGGCATTTCACTAGGAGTGAGGCTCTCTGAGGATCCTAGGATAACAGTGACCGTATTGGAGGCGGGCGGTGCATCCTTCCACGATGTCAACATTGACACTCCTGGTAAATACGTCTCATCTGCTGAATTCAATTTCTACTAAGATCACCGTCAGCATTCTTCCTCAATAACTTGGGAAATACAACCAAAGACTGGTCATTTCTTAGTACTTCGCAGTCAAACTTAGGTGGTCGTTCAATCTCTCTTCCTAGGTAATAGGCAATATCCGTCCTGTTTCCTGATGTACTTACCGTTGCGCGTTCCAGAGGCAAGAGCATCGGGGGATCGAGCTTGGTATGTTTAGGCACCCTGCGTATTAACCGTTGGATCATGAATTAGTTTATGCTAGATTAATTTTATGGAAGCTATACGGTACGTACTCAACAGGTTCTCCAGATGCCTACTAAAAGCAGGACTATGTAGTGCGCCCTCGAAGGAGTACGATGGTTCGTTCCACGACACCTACATTTGAACTAGTGCTGACAGCTCGATGTAGCGTTTGAATCACTGGGATCGAATGGATGGACATGGGACAACCTTCTGCCATTCTTTAAGAAGGTAGTATGCGGCACGAATGGTACACCATTTTCGTACTTATGTGATGGTGGTTCAGGCAGAGACCTTGATCTACGAGGAGGAGCAAGCTGAAGAAGATGATATGAAGTTCACCCCCGAGTTCCAGGGTACCATGGGCCCAGTAGAAAGAACTATCCCTCGCTTTCTGGACGTCGTCGCAATGCCATTCCTGAAGACGTCTCAGTTAGTTCTCGGTATCAAGGCTAACACAGATCCAGTGAGTACGATAGCATGTTTGACTGATGGAACCACTTTCGAAGCCGTCTCGGACAGAATGAAGGAGATAACACAGGAGCCTGGCTCAGCACAAGGACCGTCGATCGCCATTCCGTTCGCAGTTCGGCTGCCAGCGTACGTCGTCTGATCTTGAGACAAGGTATTGAGGAACTTATTGAATGCCCCAGTCGTATTACGAGCCTCATATGTCCCGTCCCAACTTGAATGTGATCACTGGTGCTCAAGCGACCAAGATCGTCACCTCTAGAAAGGACTCGGATGTGATTGCGTCAGGAGTACAGTACATGAAGAACGGACAGGTGAAGACGATCAATGCTACGCGGGAGGTCATTTTAAGCGCTGGTTCATATCAGTCTCCTCAACTTTTAGAGTTATCTGGTATGTCGTATCACGCTGACAGTTGAAATGGTCGCTAACCTACTTATACAGGTATCGGAGACCCGGCCGTCCTCGAGAACTTTGGTATTCCCGTTGTCGTCGATCTGCCTGGAGTGGGAAATAATCTACGTGGGTATATCACACAGACTCTGGTATACTTGAGCTCATCTTCATTCCAGAGGTAACTGATTCTTCGACAACCTAGCCCATTGACATATATGTCTACTAGGAGCATGTGAGTGCATCATACACTGCGAAACTCATTCCAGGCCTGGATGCTTGGGAGAACATGTCGGATCCGATCTTTGCCCAGAAACAGGAAGAAATATAGTAAGCGTGCCCTCCCTATCTTCTTGATCAGCCCTCGTCGACCATGGACTGTCACAGTAAGGAAACCGGGGGCGGCATGCTTTCCGGAATCGCTAGCTCGGCGTTCGCATTCCTGACATTCAAGGACTTCGATACAGATGGTATAATTGCTTCTCTCGTTCAGAAAGCTCCGGGATTGGATTCCAAGACACATCTTCTCCAGAAAGGCTGGGTCAACGACACAAATGTCCCTTTTCTTGAGTAAGTGCACATCTTGTGACTCTTCAGGGAGTCTGACTGAAATACTTAGGCTTTCTGGGTTTGATCGATTCCTACCTGGAGCCACAGGGGTACCAGAGCCTCAGACCAACTATGCATCTGCGAGTATCATATTGCTACATCCCTTCAGCCGTGGATCGGTTCACCTTAACTCAAGCAACCCACTTGTACAACCCAACATCGACATCAACCTTTTGGATAGCGAGATTGATATGAATATAATTGTGAAGGGATATAAGTTGATTAGGAGGATCTTCCAAACGGCGCCTTTGAAGGACATCATCAACGGCGAGGTCTCTCCTGGAGCGGATGTACAGAGCGATGAGGACCTTGCTGCATACGCCCGCAAAACGGCTGGAGTAACATTCCATCCGATTGCAACATCGAGTATGCTTCCCCGTGAGGATGGCGGTGTTGTCGATGCTAACTTCAAAGTTTATGGAACGGAAAATCTGCGCGTGGTACGTATTTTTATACATTGAGAGTAAATGGTGACAGGAATTGTTCTTTGCAAACCAAGGTTGATGCTTCGATAATTCCCATCTCCATTTCTGCCCATCTTCAGGCAACAATCTATGCAATCGCGGAAAAGGTGAGGGCAGATAGTATATAGTAGCGATGGACTAACTTTCGAGACTTGATTCCCAGGCGGCGTGTGCAATCCAGAAGGAAATTAACGAGTAATCTCTTGACAGGAGCCTGTTTCTTCCATTAAATAAACATTTGTCGGCTTCTTCTGGTGGCTTTATCCTTTCTGTAGATATTTGAGCTTGTCGAGTTGGGCCATATTAATCTAGCCTGTTAATTACAGTGACTTACTACGGGTGATGACTAGAAAGCGATGAAGAATCTATTCCTGTGCGGGGCCTTCAACTACAGCCTCGTCAATTATATGCCACAAGATAGGAGGACGAGAGACTCATCATACAACCTCTACCCTGTCCCTGTTGATGCTGCGTATCCTCCTTTTCATACCCTTCTAGTTTGGTGGGAAGTGACGAATCTGCTGGTCAGGATCTAAGTTGGTGGATAGGTCGACGATTTGGAACAGCTGGTTGAATCGAGAAGTCGTGGAACCACATGAGATCTGTCGTACCTCCCAACCTGTACCTCCCTACCTCCCAACCACATCTCTTCACCGCACCTTCCGATCCTTCCGATCTTACTCTCATCAAAGCCTTAGTCGTTAATCCCGATGTAAGTCCTTGTTCACTGTCTACAACGATGCCCCCGCCGAAGGATCCGACACGCCGCCAACAGCCATTTACCACGGGCCTATCTCCAGCCGTCGCCACTCCCGAGCTCAACACCAGGGCCTACCACTTCAGCCAAACCACGCGTTCCCTGTTGTACAAAGCCAAACAAGGCCGCGAAGGACCTGTACTCAAACTGGGCTGACCTTTTGGCCCACCTTATTACACCTTTACTTGAATACGCATCAAAACATCAAAGTTACTGGGTAAAATTCCGGAGCATGTTTTTCAGCTTGAAGACGCAGTGTAGGGCTGATGGCAGCTGTACAGAAAAGACCAAAGAAATACTCTACCTGTTCCACGACTGTGAATCGCTTCTTTTGGATTAGTTTTCAGATGGGAAGCTCATACACCAGCTAGACTTCCAGAAGCTTCCGGTTGGAATGGTGCCACTGTGCCATATGTACTTGTACTGAATGGACTATTTCCTACTGAGTTCTATCGTGTTCTTTATGAGAGGTCGTGTGACGTAGTAAACGTGATGGCAAGTGCATCGAATATGTTCTACGCGCATGGTGATTTGTCATTACGGACAGGGTAATTTTATTTTCGTGAAATAAAGGGTCTAGGGCTGATACGAGTAAGGAGCTCCAGTCGAAAATGCTTTTCGTAGACTTTGTTGACAAAGCCGGTGTTCGTATGAATAAGCTTCAAACAACACGCAAACCTCAAAAACGCTGGGGGAAGGTAACGCAGAAGGAATAATGGAGAATGTAGCCTATACTGGTCCACGGAGCGCATATATTCGTCGGCTGCCAGCGTGGTTAGCTGAGGAGGTTCCGAGGAGGGGAATGGGTGGGTCGCTCTGGACGACGGGGAGGGATCCAGGACGCGAAGGAGGGACGGAGGTGGCGCGAGGGGTGGCACGTGGAGGCGGCAGGCGCGAGGGGGTGAAGGGTACGGTGATTCGAGATACCAGCAGCACCGGTAGAGCCTCCAGATTGCGGCATCGAAGCAGAGCGAGTGGCTCCTGCGCCACAACGAGCTTCCGGTGCCGCGCGAGGAGTCCCCGTAGTCGAGTTCAGGTTCCTCATCCAAGTATGCTCGTTGACTGAAGGATGGCGCTCGGCAGGTTACCAAACAGTACAGCGGGACGAAAGTTGTCCGAAGGTAGCAGTCGAGTTTGCAGGCAAGCCCAGCTGGGAACACGTACGAGGGTGACGGAGCGCCGACGAGGAGCTCTGAGGAGGTGCAGGAGGAGCCACTGAAGAAGACATGAAAGAGAGGAAAGACAGGGAGTGGACACGAAGTAACACTTAGAAAGTTACGTGAAAGTAACCGCGTACGTCGATTTAAGGATGCCCGGAAACATGTGACCGTAACTCCTCCGCATGCCTTCCTTCTGCGGACTGACAACTGAACTTGGCTTCCGATTGTCTGAATGAACGTCTGTTTTATTTCCTACATAGACATTTTCTGGGATTTCGAAGCAACAAGGGAGGAAGAGACCTGCTATACAGTCGAACTTTTGACAAATGCCTCTAGCTCAGATGAATGTGAGAAGTACACGCACCTATAAAACATCGAAAAGCAGAATGGAAGGCTGAGCACAGTCAAACCCCTCATAAACGACGGAAGGAAACTAAGGCTGTGATGATCAGTGACATCCAACGGACTCCGAGCTACAGGGGAGTGAAACATAGAGTTGACTTATCAGAAAAATGTATACTGAGTATGAATCTAAGACAATGACTAATGGGTGATTGAGTACAGGAGCCACAGGTGTACAATACAACGTTGACCAGGTTCGCTTCGTGATGAAACCATCGAGAGATCGATTGGCTTCATGACTTCCGGTCTTATTTGGAGTGGGCTCCTGACAAAGTGTCTCAATCAATAAATCATCGGTGTGATGTCTGGCTCGACTCAGTAGAAGCGTCAAGAAAGAGATATTCATGCACAATATGTTGCTTCTGAAGATTACACAAAAGTACTCTGAGCATCGTTATCTGCTCAATTGAATTTCGTTCCTGATCTCTTTTGTAGAAGGATATTCCTGCACGTGGACAGCCCTCTCGATGTTTACCATAACAATCTAGGGCCGTACGTCAGGCTCCCGTCAAACACTTAAAATTCAACATACCGGATCCTGAGGGGGGGCACTGAAATTGATACCAGAAGAAGAGTTTGTTCCAGTCATTATGCCACCTCCGAAACATCTTTCCCAGATGGCTTCGAGGTTGTTGAGAGCAGCAAGTAGGCATGCAAAGTGCACTAACAAAGAGAAATCAATGGAATGGTCTTCCAACAAAAGAGGGCCAGACATTTGCTCAACGGAAAGAAGACAGCCAGGTAGATCGGTGTCGTCGGCCAGATACCATACATTATAGCGGTGATAAGTGAGGAGACTCTATCAGTTACAGTCATCCATCGGTGGATAGATGATGAAAGCTCGACATACGATGGAATGAAACCTAGGATATATACCTCGTCAGGCAACGCTTGTCAATGGACCGTGGCACAAACCTGTATTGATCGTGTATATTATGATGGTGTTGATCGCAGAGACAGTTCTCCGACACAGTCAGGAGACGACACAACTAGGAGATGACCAGAGGCTGGTGTGATGATGATACGTACTGTGAGAATCGACTTCTGCGCTTCTGTTGGACCAACATGTAGCACAGGGCTCCCGTAATAAAGAAGTCGCAGAAAATAGCACTGGAAAAGGCGATATAGATCCATGTCTAAAGGGTGATTATAAATGTCTTGATATATAATCTGGACAACACTACGGCAGCGAGATGCTCACCACGAATTTCACTGAATCGCCAATGGACTTGACGAAGAATCTGATATCCGAGTGAGCATCCTGTTCCAATCTCATTTGTAAGACTCACATTCTCGATGTGAACACTTTATGAGACAATTCGGTTAGAAAGATTACCCTTAACGGCATGCGTGCGCGGCTCACCATGGGCGCAGACTATAATTGGCCGAAATAGTTAGCGAGGCGTTTAATAGACCAAATGGGACATAAATCATACTGAAAAAAAGGAGAGTAGTGCTACCCTTCAGGAGACTCAGCCAGCAATGACAATTATGAACTAACGCAATACATACGATAGTAGCCGCGAGGAAATAATTTCTCTCCGATACTAAGTTGCTCATCAATCAAAGGGTGGAGATTGGATGATCCTCACAATGACTTACATATCCAGATTCGCCGTCCGTATATGCTATTTCAATGAATCAAACAACGGCGGAGATCATTGATGTGTATGGCATACCATCGTACAATTGCATCGTTCCAAGCCTGTGTAACATTATACCTATAAATGCATAGAGTGTACCACTACGTACTGCAAGGTACATAGTTCCCTGGATGGGATTACCATTCTCGAGACAACCTAATATGATTCAAGAGGCGCTACTTACCATGATGCTCCTTTGGGACTGTGAGATTGGGTTAAGCAAATCATGACATCAAGAACGCACCAAATCGGGGATTGCACAATCGCTAATCCCGCCTCGGGAGAAATAATACAATAATGAAACACCAAATGAGCAACAAAGACCATGTGAACCGTGTCGATGACCCTAGTGAAGCCTGTGGTGTGAAATTAATGAATGCTCAAACGTATGTATGCGCACCATAAAAACACCACCTAGGATAATAGGTGACAGATATCTATCAGTTTCCGGTCAAAGTGACAAAGACGACATACAAGGGCTCTAAAGAAACGCGAGTCACGAGAAGTCCTACAGAAGGTGTATATCTGGAGACACGTTGCACCATATATACTTAATTGCGCAGGTGAGACGAGTTCTGGTCAGCCATTGCACTTTTCAAGATCAAGATAGCACACACGCAGTCACGAAGATGCATCCTATGAAGCCCGCTCCCAACGTGAACTTGGGGTCTTGCATATTGGATGTTGGCATCGTTCTGTCCCGAATGCACAAAGAAAAAAGAATAGACTAACGCAATCTCACCTCGAGCCCTACATATGCATTTTTTGATTCCGATGATTTGATAACCCCTTCTAACTATTGATCTAGCTGTGGTCCAGAAATGAAGAAGACATACGGAGTATGCAAGCGCAGATACAGAATACAGAATTCATGTGACCGAACCACGCCGCTTGGCTTCGCCATGGGCATTGTAATCTGGTATCCGTTCTGAGTAACGGAGTAACATAAATCGATGTTGTGATCCAGGAATATGATCCAGGAATGGAGAGAGCAATCAATGGTAATGGAAGCGCAGATGCACAATTCGGGTCAATATCTTTACAGTCGTGATCCATTTCCTCTTGATGCCTCGGACAAGTGCTGAACCTCGTCATGGATTGATGCGACACTTCGGAGCTGCAGGACACCATCATGGACTGTAAGGTACTGCACCTCCACGGTTATCAAATCATCATAAGTCCATACTATCTCCTTGTGCAAGTTGATAAGCCCTCCAAGTCGGCAGGTCACAGATTGTCACGGATTCCCGTTGGGATGCCGACCTGGGGCCTACCGACTGCACAAGTACCCAGAAAATCTACAAAAGCACCCTCGAACAACTGCGGCGTGGATCGGAGGGGAATCCCCAGGAGGGCCTGAAGGCTGTGACACGATCAGTGATCTACAATCGACTCATCCAGCCGGATACATGCGGCGTCAACCGGATCGAACCCTGATAATATGGCTTGCAAGAGTTCTGACCTTGACGAACGACCAGAGAAAACACAGTGAAGGACTTTTTCTTCTGAAAAGAAGATCTCCCGTTCGGTTGATGAGGATTTCTCTCTAACATAAAAGGTGCTTTATTTTTTGCTGCTACACATCTCTTACGATGCATGCACTCGATTATCCCCCGCCTGTACTTCAATCTATCCATGACAACCTTCTTCTCTCCGATGCTATCGAGTTCAATATGAAGAACAATCCAGACCAGCCGTTCTTCATCTTTAGCGACCCTCATGATGGAATCCAGTTCATCACTCACCTCGAATTTGGAAGAGCCGCTCATCGTGTTGCACACCTGCTACGACCTGCTTTTACAGGACAGGATCAAGAGGTGGTTGCTGTTATGGCTCATACAGACACTATTTTGCACCAGGTTATTGTCGCTGGTTTAATCGTTGCTGGTCTTGTGGTCAGTACTTTGATATGATGTATAAATCACATAACGTCTAACTGCCTCTCTGGTAGCCGTTCCCTATCTCACCTCGCAATACTCCAGAAGCGGTCACAGAATTGCTTGTCAACACTTCTTGTCATCGTCTTCTCACGACACAGGTAGCGCTCGAGCCGCTAATCAAGGCTACTAAGACCAGTCTCGTGGCAATGTCCCATGAAGTACAGATAGAGGAAATACCCTCATATTCTTCCGTCTATCCTCATCTTGCCCATGAAGTTGCTCAGGATCCGTTCGAACGCTATCCTGCTCCCAAACGCCCCTCAATGTCAGACACTTGTATCATTCTTCATTCCTCGGGGAGTACTAGAAATCCCCAAGCTATTGCTCAAACACATTTATCATGGATTCAAAATATAGAATCTCGTACGTCTCTGTGTCCTCAATCTCCTCTCAATATCACCTTGACCATTTGTAGCCGAGCTAAGGGAGCATATGCCACGCTTGAGACTCGGGTGCATGGCTCTTCCAGCGTTCCACATGTTTGGCATCGGTCTGCAAATCTTCACTCCAGTGTATGGAGTCGTTGCGACTTCTGTGTACCCCCCGACATCGGGTTCGGGAGGATCTCCGATGGTTCCGAGTCCCCAAAGTGTTCTCGAGCATATCAAGTCCACAAAGGCAAACGCGATTTTCATTGTTCCATCGTTTGTCCAGGTTTGGGCAGCTTCGCATGAAGCCATTGACACTCTGAAAGAGTTGGAATTTCTCGTACGCTTTATGTCTGTAATTAGAACTTGTATTGATATTTGATTTCGAAGGGGTATGCTGGCGGACCATTGCCGCCTAAAATTGGCAATTATCTCACGGCTGCTGGCGTGCGGCTCAACCCGATCTATGGCGGCACAGAGTTCGGTGTAGTGTCTCACCTAGTACCGTTGAAGGATTCTCCAATGGACTGGGAATACCTGAGATTCTATAATCACACAAAGCACAGGTGGGTACCGCAGGGCGATGAAACATATGAGTTACAAGTCTTAGTACGTTCGGGCTCAATTTCCTCCAATACTACAATGTTAACGGTCCCCTAGGCATGCAAAACTCATAAGCCCGTGGTGAATATGCTGCCTGATGTTGAAGGGTATGCAACAGCCGATGTCTTCATGCGCCATCCTAACAAGGAAGGACTTTGGAAGATGTAAGCTGCAAGATAGTTGTTTCGTAGTCTCCTTGCTGATTTCTGAGGGGAAAAGTGTTGGACGATTGGACGATGTTATCACGCATTCCTCCGGTGAAAAGACAGTCCCTGGACCCATGGAGGTCATCATCATGAGCAATCCATTGTAAGTGATATAACGGTCAACGACTTATGATAGTTAATTCTTTTAGGGTGCAAGGAGCGATTCTCTTTGGCAGAGAACGTGATCGGACTGGTGTCCTTATCGAGGTTAGATCTGGGAGTGATTTCGACATCGGTGATCACGCAGATTCGGAGCTTGCACGTCTTCGTAATCAGATATGGTACGGTCAAGATGTCTCTTCGATGCCTGTTCATTGATCATCATCTAGGCCAAGTATTGAAGAAGCCAACGTCGTGGCCCCCGCATTCAGCAAGATATTCAAGGAAATGATCTTGTTTACCTCCAAAAAGAAACCACTTCCTCGTACGGGTAAGGGAACCGTAATGCGTAAGGCTGCGTTGGCACTATATGCATCAGAAATCGCGGCACTGTGCGTTACTTTATCTACTTTGTCGAGGCGGTTGGATCGCAGCTTACATCTTCTCTTCAGCTACGAACTTGCTGAATCAAACGCAGAACATTCTCCTCCGCCTTCTTGGAACATAGCGGATGTACAACAGTGGATCTTGGAGCAGACAATTGAGCTTACCTCTGGAAAATGCACTTCACCTGATATTGACATCTTCGACCAAGGCTTTGACAGGTTTGTTTCACTCACTCCGTAAAGATCGTACATGGTGACCAGCCAGATTGCACAGCCTGAGTGCCACGATTTTACGCCTTCGTATTACTCATGCTATGCGCTCCTCGGACGATGTGTCTCTCAAAGAAGCGTCACGTAGCTTGGATCAGAATCTGGTCTACCGTATGCGGACTATCAAACAACTTTCTGCCCACATACTGTCGTCGTCTACATCAGACTCGGACATGCATATGGCCGAAGAATCTGACTTGATCCAAGCATTTATCACGAAGTATAGTGCGGGCCTCGGGCCACTTCCTGCTGGAAGTATTCCTCCACGATCGTTTGAAGCATCAAATATGGTCGTCCTTTTGACTGGCTCGACGGGAAACCTTGGATCTCAAATTCTCGCAGCGCTGTTGAAGGCAGGTAGCGTTGACAAAATTTACGCCTTCAACCGACCTGCAAACAATGAAACTCTATTTGATCGCCATAGAAGGAGGTTCAGAGACATAGGACTTGATACTGGTGTGCTCGAAAGCAAGAAACTCATTCTCGTCACGGGGGACTCGACACGGCCTGATCTCGGGGTCGAGAGGGAACTTTACAAGGAGGTTGGAGCTCATCTTCCTGGAAATGTTGATTCTCTAACTTGCCGATTAGATTTCTTCGTCTGTCACTGCTGTCATTCATTCTGCCTGGAAGTTGGATTTCAATCTGCCTCTCGCATCCTTCGAAGGTAATATCCAGAGCTCACGGAACTTCATTGACCTCGTTCGAGGTGGTCCAAACGCATTGCATGCCCGGTTTCTGTTCATCTCCTCCATATCTTCCGTTCAGTCTTGGGATGACTCGCGTGGTCCGGTACCTGAAAGCATAATTGAAGACTCCTCTGTGGCGCTTGGGTATGGGTACGGGGAAAGCAAATATGTTGTTGAAAGGGTTTGTTACCCCAGATAATTCATTTTGAAGCATTGGTTCATCCATGCATAGATCCTGGGCAAAAGTGGATTGCAAGCGACGGCAGTTAGAGTTGGCCAGGTTTGCGGTGGACAACCGAAGGGGTCCTGGTCTACAACTGAATGGGTTCCCATGCTGGTCAAGTCGAGTGTTGCACTTGGTGCTTTCCCGAATATTGATGGGGTATGTGTCCATTGAGGCGCTACTATATCACGTTCTCAATATTGATTTCATTTTGCATACAGACAGCGTCGTGGCTCCCTGCGGATTCTGTCGCAGATGTAGTCCTTGATATCACTCGTTCCCCCCTTACTCTTCCTCGCGTGCTCAATCTAGTTCATCCTCAACCGGTGGAACACAAGGTAATTACCAACGGTATTGTCAGTGCAATCAAGGATATCTTGGGTCTGGACCTCCGAGTCGTATCCTTTGACCAGTGGCTAACAACTCTCGAGGCTTGTTCTGACAATGTGACATTGAACAGTTTGGAAACAATTGTAGGTTCTTTATAGAGCGTATCCTGCAGCCGGCTAAAAATCTTTTGGAATTTTCAGCCTTCTTTCAAGTTGATTGGATTCATGCGCCAGGTTGCTACGGGCAAAGGTCCCAACTCGTTCTCCATGGACAATATTCAACGTATCAGCCCCACATTGAGTCCGAACCAGCTGAAACAGCTTGAAGCTAGTGATGCCAAGCAATGGGTGGAGTACTGGAAAGGAGGAGGTTACATCAATTGAAGAGATACGGCTGGTCAAGATAGAGATTGGAGCGAGGGTATACCCACCCACACTGGGCCCAGATGCTGATTATAGCTTTTCGTCTCTACAGATCCAATTACAGTATTTGAATTAGCAATACGTTTCTGTTTATACTCCCGTCAATGCTCTCTTAAGCCACTCCCTTGCTTCCCCATCAATTCACTTTTCAAAACAACCCTTAAGGACGAGAAAGGAGATGGGCACCTACGATGCCATGCACACATGTATTGAATACTACGTCAACGAGTTCTGACTTACACCATCCTACGCCGAACTCTGAGAGCTCTCAAAGTTCCTGTGACTGTTGTTTGCGTAGGGCTTCGTGGGCATTCAGTTTTCATGCTGGATCAAAATCAAATTATGAGTTTCTGTCGACTGTTCAGCATGATTTGATCAGGACATAGAATGAAGAAAAGGATGAGTGAATGAGAACTGATGTTTTGTGATGGCCTAAACTAGGGTTATGAAATTAGATTGTGCGGCATTGTGCACCATTACTCAGAGGAAAGGGAAACATATGTACGAGTTCATTTGTTCGAGGTTGAGACTGTTACGATCTCCTGCGTATGCCACTGTAAGTTAGCCTGCATTTCACTCATCCCATCACACAATCACATCCTATTATCATACTATGAACAAAGGAGATGAAGGATATATATTCCGCTATACATGCTGGCAGATACCCTCAGTTGGTTATACTACAGACTGAGGGTAAGCCACTGCTACATCTTGATATCGGACACTATACTTGCTGTACCATAGATTCAGACTTACGCTGTTACAATTCTGAATTGTCAATTCTATCACTGCTCTATCACATCTTATCTCCAAGGCTGACTGTCCAGAGGAGGAGGAGGAGGAGGAGGAGGAGGAGGATATTATACTGGCATAGTCCCCACTTGGAACTGCCAGTTTGCCATGGAGGCAGGGTACATATCTACTTATTAGGTCACTAGCTACAAACATAGATACTACTCAATCAATACCCCTCTTAATCCCTCCATGACACACATATACCAGGCAAGGGGGGCAGAGAGTCATAGGGGGCAGTAATACAGACCCTGGCCTTCTATGCAGGTAGGTCACAGATACAACCTGTAGCCCTGGGGCTATGTAGAAGAACTAATCTTGCGGTTCACACAATAACTAAATCAGACCGCTGATTGGTATTTGACTAGTTATGTTGTGATATACAAGAAAGTTATCTTAGCTAATACGATATTGGGCCATAAATAATGTCACTCTATGTGACAACTTCCTAATATAGTCATTGTGATGTAACAACCCAGTTACATACCCCCCTTTGAGACCGATGAATTGGTCTAAGGTGTAAAACAGAGGTGAGGTATGGGAGGTGACCTCACTCTGAGTATAGTAA